>JACEGR010003764.1:0-98968 GCA_014170235.1 Listronotus bonariensis | reverse complement strand
GAGGCGCCCAATTCCAAAACTCTTTCAATCCATGCATACAAATTTTGCACCAGAAGCAAAAAACTTTAGTATACTTTTTATTGAAAAAAAAGTGGCTAAAAGTGATTAATTTATATTTTGTTGTTTTACTAACTAAAAATTTGTTATCAAAAAATAAATTCAAGTAATACAAAAATAGTTTTTTGAATAAATAATACGGATTTAATAAGTTTTGTTTCCGGACTATGGAACTAGAGAGTTATGTTACAGCATGTAGGTGATTTAAAAAGTTTTGCTTAATTAAATTAAAAAAGAACAAGTAAGAAAGTGCATTTTTATTTTCTTATGAATACAGGTTTATGAAACTTAAATTCTAAGATCATCGTCTTCATCCATAATATCTTCAATCTCTTCATCTTCTACTTCATCAGAACATTCTATGATATTGTCAATAGCTTTTTTATAAAAAGATAAATCAACATCTTTTATATTTCTCCAATCTTGACCAAAATGTTTCTGTAACAAGACATCTACATCTTTTAATTTTGCTGGTTTCACAACACATTTCTTTGGGATAGGCTCCAAATTCAAATTGGAAAAAGTTTTTCCTTTTCTTAAAACGGATTTGTATACACCGATATCGCTTTTGTAATTGACTTCCCCTTTTACAAATATTGTAGCTGTTCCTTTTGAATTCCATTTCTTTGATATCAGAATTCTTTTGCTTGCTGCAAATCGGAAATGCCATTGACCAGGAGGCTTTATAATTGATTCAATAGCCTTTTTCCACTGAAAAACTTCAAAATCTGTTTCTAAATTAAGAACAGTTGCAAACTCCGAAAATATCAATCTATACTCATCAGGATGAACTATGACCTCTTTTTTCTTAACTTTTTTTCGATCCGTCCAAAAACGCGATCGGCCGGTAGAAATGAATGCCCTACTATGGGATAAGTTACCGTAATTTCATTTACTGCAGAGTTTGTGTGATACAACCAATACATAAGCATACCCATCATTGTTACATTTTTATTTTGACCCGGACATCCATCGCAAAATAGTTTTATTGATGTTATATTAGCCAAGTCTACCATCGAAAGTTTGTGATATACCATTGATGATATTTCGTTAGATCCCTTAGCGCACATATTTTCTGTCCATGTATAAGCAGTGATACTCTCTTTAGATTGTTTGTCAGTTGAATTTCCTTCACATATCGTAAAATTGAAAAGGTAAAGCTGCCGAGAATAGTAAGCTGATTGATCTGGAACACGAGGCAACACCATATTTTTTGGCAATCAAAGGATAACTTCAATGTGTTTTCTTCAGGTCTTTTCAGAGCTTCGTAAAATGCCTTAGCCTTTAATTTGTGCACTCGCAACGTGCATATTAATTTAGCTTTATGCTCGTTATTTTTTTCAGCAGTAATTAGGCTTTTAATCTAATACATGCGGAGCATGCATCGGTAGCAGGACTCTTAAAACTGATGTTAAAATCTTTAGTAAATATTTCGCGGAAGTAGTCATACTTAACCACTAAGTTTTGATTTTCATCACAATATATTTTCCATAGTTGCCTTATGGACAGGTCACTTGGCAGGTACTGCCGTTCTGACTTGTTCCTAGTATAATGTGATTGGACGCATTTTAGTTTTAGAATAAACGCCTTTACTTTTTCTTTCTTATCAATGTATTTCTCACTTATCCTATCTCCTCCTCTATTTTCTCTGGGTGCTAAACTATGCGACAGGTAACGTTTTGCTATGTTCTGGACCCTAAACCTTGAAATTCCCAGAATTGTTAAAAAGGCCTTACTGCAAATTGCCAAAGTTCCCTCTTTAGTTTTGATAAAATATGTCAGTGAAATCGTATTATTACGAGTTCCCTTTACAGGGCGTCGTCTTTTGGTATATTTTGTGTTGTATGTTTAAGGATAAAGTTATCTTGCTCGATTTTAGTAGTATTTTCGTAAAATTTTTGATGGAATCTTCGAATATCTTGCATAGACAAATTCTCGCATGCAAAATTACTCTTTTTATGGCTACATCTTGGGTGGCTAGGTAAAGTTTTAGGCCTATACCTATGACAAAGAATATACTTTTAGTAAACATGCAAATCTACAAACATGCATCAAGCACATTACCTTTCTAGTTTATTTCTTGTTTTGGTCCAGTTCGAAGGATTTCGTAATTTTTCCGACCTTTGCCAGGTGTAGCAAGGTTAATAGTATCTTCCATATCACAAAAATATCAAAAGTATATTTTAAAATAACTTAAAATATAATACTTCAAGGGAATCAACACACTACGCACTTGATTAAACGGCGGGCTAAACAAGACTAAAATAGTTTTTTTACAAGAACAATAACGTGCTCTGGAAGAAAACAGTTTTGATTCCGTCAATTATTACAATGACGCTTATTGTATTGGATGGAAACAGTTTTGGTTCCAATAAAATATAATGGACTTAAAGAGTTTTGAAACAATATTTACGTTGGATTGAATAAGTTTTGCATCTGTCATTACTATTCTTAGCTTATTTTCTTAGGGATTTACAAAGTTTTGTGGCCAAATAGTTATGGAATCATACGCAGGTTGTATCAAAGAAGTTAGCTCCACCCATATGTCATTTTTGACAAAAAGTGGATTTAAGCAGTTTTGTAACCGTACGCCTCAATTGGTGTTTGCTATTTATCTAGCAGTGACGATTAAAGATGTGAAACGTAGAAAAAACCTCTCAAGATTGGTGTTCATCCCGAGTTTAAGAAACTAAAGAATTATCTATCTTTTAGAGGTATAGAGTATGAAGATCTTCCTCCGTATATGTTGCTTCAAGTTCCTGGTTTCCGTAGAAGAAAAGTGTCCAATCATTAGAAAATACTTTTAGTTTAAGACTAAGTTTGTTACAATGTCGCTTTGTAATCACTATAATCTTAAAATTTTTGGTAAATAGTAATTACACTCGATGAACATGTTACGTATGTACTCTGTATATATTTTTTTATTAAGTACAATATGTATCTTTATGTTTCATATGTAGCTGTTTATGTTTTAAGATAACCCTTTATATATTTAATATATAATTTTTGCTAAAATATTTGACCTTATAATTTGTGTTATTCGGAAGATGAACGCGATTTTTCTAAAATACGGTACCGTTTTCTAAATACGGCACTGTTTTTCTAAAATACGGTACCGTTTTCTTAAATACGGCACCGTTTTCCTAAAATACGGTACCGTTTTCTAAAATACGGCACTGTTTTTTTAAAATACGGCACCGTTTTTTAAAATACGGCACCGTTTTCTTAAAATACGGCACCGTTTTCTAAAATACGGCACTGTTTTTCTAAAATACGGCACCGTTTCTCTTAAATACGGCACTGTTTTCTAAAAATACGGCACTGTTTTTCTAAAATACTGCACTGTTTTTCTTAAATACGGCACCGTTTTTCTAAAATACGGCACTGTTTTTCTATGTGTGGGGCCCCTGGGCTTAGGCGGGGGCGTTATCGTAGGGCCCGGAGCCCTAAGCGTTGGAAGTTTCTAATGCCAAAGGCAACTAACGCCAAATGTTGCTAGCGCCCCTCTTCTTTAAAAGTAGGGTTATGTTGTGATTCTTCTTCTTTTCGAACAGTCATTTTCTAAGTTACGTGATATTTGACAGATGACAGGCGACCACGCCCTAAATAATGCGTTGCGCAAGATTCCTAAATATGACGTCAGATTTTTCGAATGACAGATGAACCCGCCTCGCGTTCTTACCCTAGACCGAAATATTTAATTTTTAAATTTGACTCACGTAAATTTAGCGCTTGGCTAATATTTTCGAAATAAGGGTTGACATCCTTACAAATTATATTTAAATATGTTTCTTAGGTCCTAATCTCGCTTTTAAACAAAAATCGTAAATATCGTATGTACTGAAACCAAAATATTTATTTTTTAATTCTTACATTCGTATATTCTTCTTTTAGCGCTCGGCTAATTATTTAAAAATTAGGGCTGATACTCTTACAAATTATATTTAAATATGTTTCCTCGAACTTGTTGCTTTTTTTTAATAACTTGTCTGTCAATCATAACAACGGCTGTGTAAGAACTTTGAGGTTATCTATTTAGGCCCTATTTACTCTCAAATAACATATTTATTTAAAAAATTAGTGTTACTATATATTTATTAAAAATAATTGTTTAAAAAAGAATGACTAAAATCAAACCACTAGAAGCCAAGATATACGTCAAAAACTGTTAAGGCCCTATTTACTCTCAAATAACATATTTATTTTAAAATTAGGTTAATATATTTATTAAAAATAAATTGTTTAAAAAGAATGACTTAAATCAAACCACTAGAAGCCAAGTTATACGTTAAAAACTGTTAAGGCCCTATTTACACTAAAATAACATAATTATTAAAAATTTTAGTATTAATATTTGTAGATTTATAAAAATTAAATTATTAGCAAAAGAACAACTAAAATCGGTCTACTAGAAACCAAAATATACGTTAAAAACTGTTAAGGCCCTATTTACACTCAAATAACATAATTATTAAAAATTAGTGTTAATATATTTATTAAAAATAAATTGTTTAAAAAAGAATGACTTAAATCAAACCACTAGAAGCCAAGTTATACTTTAAAAACTGGTAAGGCCCTATTTACACTAAAATAACATAATTATTAAAAATTTTAGTATTAATATTTGTAGATTTATAAAAATTAAATTATTAGCAAAAAGAACAACTAAAATCGGTCTACTAGAAACCAAAATATACGTTAAAAACTGTTAAGGCCCTATTTACACTCAAATAACATAATTATTAAAAATTAGTGTTAATATATTTATTAAAAATAATTGTTTAAAAAAAGAATGACTAAAATCAAACCACTAGAAGCCAAGATATACGTTAAAAACTGTTAAGGCCCTATTTACTCTCAAATAACATAATTATTAAAAATTTTAGTATTAATATTTGTAGATTTATAAAAATTAAATTATTAGCAAAAAGAACAACTAAAATCGGTCTACTAGAAACCGAAATATACGTTAAAAACTGTTAAGGCCCTATTTACACTCAAATAACATAATTATTATTAAAAATTTTAGTATTAATATTTGTAGATTTATAAAAATTAAATTATTAGCAAAAAGAAGAACTAAAATCGATCTACTAGAAACCGAAATATACGTTAAAAACTATATAAAGATTCATTAGATCCCCGTTTGCCATTTAATTTTCGGATGTTCCAATAGCCTAGTGGTATATGGCGTTGGATTCTTACGCAGGTGGCCTGGTGTCATGGGTTCGACTCCCAGCGCCGGCGAGACTTTTTTAATTTATAGGTGATGACGTCTGGTCCCAATTATACCTCGTTTGGTGTTTTAATTTTCAAATCCCCAATGGCCTAGTGGTATATGGCGTTGGATTCTCACGCAGGTGTTGGACTGTCATGGGTTCGACTCCCAGCTCCGGCAAGACTTTTTTAATTTATAGGTCGTTTCAATTTTAAGTTTAGGTGATGACGTCATCGATGGTTAGTTACCCCTATCTAGCACGTGGTGACTTAGGGCATTAAAAATTATAATTTTGCGTTAGGGGTTGAGATGGCTATAAAACTGCAGATCGAACCTTAAATTTCTCCTATATGAAAATACATAGTAAAAACTACCCCTATTGCCGCCGTAGTGGCATAGCTCTTCTACTGAGATAGAGAGACATTTATTGTCATTGTAATACATTTTGCGGACTAAATTTAATAAGTCCACAAATTTTCAAAAATTCCATTTTCACTAGCTGCTAAGATTTGAGAAAACCACATTTTTGGGTAAAAAAATTCAGAGGCGCTCAAATATTTCTAAAACCACTTAAGCTGCGTTTACAAATTTTGACATTTAGGGGTTTCCGAGCAAGTAGAATTAAACAGGGATATCTCTCGTTGTTGCCAAATTGTCCAGTTTTTCGCTACATGTAATATTTTTCGTATTTTAAATGAAAACGCCCAATTTATTTTATATGCAATAAAAGAAGTGTGTGCCAACTTTAGTAAAATTCCAAATTTTCAAAATTTAACCTTTACCAGTTACCGAGGTATGACAACCCCGCTATTCTATTAAAATTTGGCAACACTGCTGATATCACTGATCAATTAGTGCATGCCAAAGCACACCTCAATATCAAATGTTGTAAGCAGCATAGCTTTAGCGGTTTTTAAAGATATACAGGCCCTTATAGTTACTTTTCTGTAAATGTGGCACACAGCTGCAGATATTATTATTATATTACTTTCACATAGTCAAAACACTCTTAGATAGTAAATTCTTTAGCGGTTTTGAAGATATTTAAAAAGTTGTCGCACTTTTTTACTAACCAAGTATACATATATCTTTAAAACCACTAAAGCTACATTTACAAAATTTGCTGTCTAAGATGTTTAGGGCATGTGGAATTAAATAGTGATGTTGTAGCGCAATATCATTATTTAATTCTTCTTACCTTTAAACACCGAATTTTGTAAACGCAGCTTAAGCAGGTTTAAGAGCTATTTAGGAATTGCATACTTTTTACTAACCCTGTATGTATAACATGTAAATGGTGCAAAAACCTAATCAGTGGCGTAGCTACTATAAGGCTAGGTGGGGCAGTGCCCCCAGGGCCCCTAGCCCAGGGGCCCCTTGTGGTTAAAGGGCCCCTTGGGGTAAGTATAGAAATACAGAAAACAAATGAGATGGAAAAATAGAAAAAAATTAAAAAGGAAGAAGACCTTAACCATTTTGCTGTTTAAATATTTTTAGGTCTTGGTTGGAATGGATAATGAAACTTACAAAACTGACAAAATACTGAGGACCAATTTTTTTTCTTTTGGACTTCAAATTTTTAGGGGGCCCATTTTTACTTTTTTTTTGCCCCAGGGCCCCTGCTGGCCTAGCTTACGCCACTAAGCTTAACGTATTTCCCAACCTTTTTAGTTTTAACTTGTAAATGGGAATATTCTCAAATAGGATTAAATACCTCATGACATTTTAAGTTTTGTATACGAACTCAGACCTGCTTACCACGCGATCTCTCCGTTTTAACTTTATAAATGGAAAGTTCACAATGACCTTTGGATTTTAATTAAATTTAGGCGTTTAATTTGTGGTGTGTGAAACAAGGAATAGGGCAACCTTTATATTTTAGGGCAATGATCCAGGGTAGGTCGATGCCTTATTTTAAGATGTATCAAATTTTGAGAATAACTTGTAATACCATTGTGTAACGAAAAACGGTTATGGGACGGAGGTAAACGTGGCGCGAAAATATCTCTTTTACCTGCACGCCTGTAAGGTTACGTTTATATCATAGGTAAATGGGGCGCCAGCCCTTCCCGAGAAGGGGTGTGGGTCACTGGAAAAACTTTTGAATAAATATAGGTTAAAAGAAATAAGTAGACTACATTTTGTAAAATGTACTTCGTATTTGTCAAGTGTATAATATGTAAATATTTTTTGATGCAATAAATGTTTCGTAATTAATAAAATTTTTAAAAATAGACCAACATTTTATTTCGATACCTTTACTTTAAAGAAAACATTTGCGATCCGTTTACCTATACGATTTTATTGACCCCAAGATTCCTGCGCCCCATTTACCTGTTCAATAAAACTTTGGTGAAGGCCTTGCGCCCCGTTTACCACCGCCGATTAGGTGGATCTCGACTTATATATTAGTTAAAAAATAAAGTTAAAAGTTTAAGTTATCATAAATTACGCCAGTGCTTCTTTTACTTTATGTTTCACTTAAAAATAGTTAGAATAAACTATGTTCTAAATGTTTTAACTTCTGTGTTACAGGGTGTTAAAGTTTTAAAATAATATAGGCTTTGTTTACAAATTTTTGGTAAATCTAGATCTAAAGAACAGCTGCTCAAGTCAACTTTTACCACGTATACTTTTTAAAAAAATTGTTTAAAAATAAGAATTTTTAACTAAATAATAGAGACATTTTGCACCACATATTTTGCAATTCCGTTGTGGTTAACGTTATTCTGAGATTGCGCAGTAACGCAAACATGATCCGTTATCGTTATTAACCATACCGGACTCCTTTAATTACGAATGAATATCGAAGAGCTTATCGTTATCGTTATTGTTAAACTGCGTGGTTGCCAGATTGTAGAAATTTTAATATCAATTATTTAAAAGGTTAAAATTTTAATGCCGTATTAATTAAATTATCATTTATACAAAGGCTCTAATTAGCGAAAAATCTATAGCAGTAATAAAAATCAAATAGTGTTAAGAAATTAAAACGGACTTGCACTTTTACGGATATTCTAAATCAGTAATTAATTTAGATGTTACAATCTGGCACACTTGCTTTTCATTCTACTACCAAACCTAACCTTACTTTTTGTGTTTTGCCTATACTGTATTGTTGGCATCTACTTTAAAAAACGAAATCAACAGAAGTGTTTGCATATATTTAAATATGAATTTATATCTTATGAAGAAAAAAAGTAAATACTGATTTTTCGTTAACTTTAAAATGGGTGAACCACAGGCAAAAATAAGGTTATGTGTCGAAAGCGCAGACGCAAGATAAATTTCTTAAAAGAGGCTGCAAAATCTCTGTCTAAAACTGCTGCCATAATCGTTATGTTTAATAACGATAACCATAAGGAGGCCAAAAAACGTCTGTTATTTTAAGAGCTGCAAAATGTCTCTAATAAATAGTAGGTACAGTGTACCTTAAAAAATATTTCGGTTTAAAGAAGATACAATATTACAATAAAATAGAGAGCAGCAGACTACTTTTTTTTGAAAAACCTCCTCTGGCCGAATATCGTCACAATACAACAATTTTTACAAAATTATTTATGAGAAATAAAATAAGAATAAATAACTTACACGATGTATCGTAAATAGGTCACTTTTGGACTAAGGTAAGTTGGGTAAGATCGTCATATTTTTAGTCTTAGGAATTTCTAGGGACATTTTTTGCACGTTTTAGACACACTCTGTATAACTCATCTTGCAGCTATAAAATTCGTCATAAAACCAGAGACAATAAAGAGACGAGCAACTTAAATATAAATAAATTATCCGAGAGAGAGATAGCTGCTGGGCCTTCCTTGTCTGTCTTCAAGGAAGGCAAACGCAGAAGGCGCGTGAGTCGACTTTATCGTTTGCCCGCCAAATTCAAATTATATAGCTGTGCTATTTTTGCCCTTAATGTTAGGTACTTGTTTTTGTTTCCTATTAATATAAAATATTAGGGTTTAGTTCAATAATTACACACACCTTATTAAAAATGTCATTTATTTGGTTTTGATAAAGATTTTTTTTACAGATAACCATGTCAATATTACCTTAAATTAATTGTTGAAAAGCACAAATTTAATATATACTCTGTGATCACTAATAAAAGTCAATATTCAAAGTCCAATTAAAGGTAAACAACCACGAAACACACAATAAATCACAGAAAATGTAAACAAACTGTCCAAACAAATCGGCCATTGAAAAATATCAAACACAAATATCGATTAACATTTCGGCGTGACTGCCTGCGGCAACGTTGTCAAGTTAAAAATATTCGATTCATGGTATATTTTCTTTCTCTTAATTAGATGTGAGCCAAAAAGGACATTAAAGTTTACATGCAGAAATTGTAAACAACTTGGCAACCAGGGCAAAGCGATGATTGCTCCATCTACGATAACCTGCCATGATGAAAGACAAAGACATATTTATTGGAACTTGCGTTAAACCAGAAAGAGATAAATACAATGGACAAATTGTTAGGACCAGTTACTCGTCTCATTCTTGTCTCTGATAAAACATAGGAATTAAGTCGTTAACTTGTCGTATAAATCTAAATATAATTGATAAATATTTGTTGCTTTAGGCTAATTACCTACATGCTATGATGCGCTAATTAGATTGAATGAGAAATATAGGGAAATAAATAAAAGCGTCAGCTTTAATTTTCAATTTTTTATTTAACAATTACATATGTACAATTTTAACAAGTTTAAGGTAAGGGGCACTTATAAAATTTATGGTAGATAACAGATTTACACGATGACGTCAAAAAACAATGAAATACTATTTTAATAACTTAAGTGTATTATTGTTAATTTACCAATGCTTTGGTAATTACAAAAATATATTCATAAAATTATTTTTAGTATTGGTTTACATTATTTTAGGATATTAGGAAATTACGGTAATATGTTGCTTATTCGCTCCCTATTTTTAGTGCTTCTGTGTTTGCTAATGTAAAATTTCAAACACAATATTCTACTATCAGTGATTCAGAAATTCCTATAAAATAAACATACCGGTATGGAAACAAAACGGCCGACCATAGGAAATGAATGCATTTAATCCTTTCCACTAATCTACTATGTACTCTCCTACAATTCACCTCTGCAACGAGCGTGTCGATTTACGCCAAACGAGATCAGGGGCTGCCCGCATACCGCTTCCACCTTTCGTCAAACCCCACCTCGAATATTGCCACTGCTTTAACATATCGTGTAGACTCTTTGTTTGGACCTCCGGACAGTGCGGACGTACGTAGAGGACTACAAAGTTTTTCCCGGAGTGGCGGCTAGAGGGGTCGTACGAACGTTTTTTACCTTCGGGGATCAAGGAAAGATTCACGCTAAATTAACGACATATTTCTTCTGGATCTAAGCGCTGTGAGCGAAGATTCCTATAAGCTGATGGTATCCTGTTTGGTGGTGAACACGAGGTATTTCTCAAATGGCGGGAAATAGATGGGCGTGCCATGGGAACTGTCAGTAGTGAAAGTGAAGGTTATACGTAACACCAGTAGCAGATCTTGGTTTGACAGCCGATAATTTATGCATTGCATCGATTGTTGAATTATTTGTTTTCTTTTGGAATTTCTGGGAGCTACGAGCTCGATTATCCAGATTTTCCGCCGACGAAGCCCTGGAAAGCATAGTCCGGAAGGGGGAGAGTGGTGGATTGGACCTGAAGGGACCAAAACCAAGAAAAAAATAGAAATAGAAATAGAACATATTGTGTAACTTCCTATGGTCGGCCGAGTTGTTTCCATACCTGTATAGGAGTGCATTGGCTATAACTACCTCACAAAAAATATTATAAATAATCTGATAAATTGGGTCCCTTTTGACAAGATATCCCATTCAGTTAAATAATAAATGCTTATTTCTACTTTACCCGGTATATATTGTCTAGAGCAACTGATATCGTCTTTGTATAAAACCCGATATTGTATTTGTAAGGTAAGACTAATCTGTCTCGTTCATTTAATTTAAAGAATTAAGAATGTAGCTTAAATATGCAATAGAAATATGTGAAGGGATTATTTACAGGGTGATCATGTTAAGCTTTTTCAACATTAGAAACATTTTGCACCCCTTATTTTGCAATTCCGTTGTGGTTAGCGTTATTCTGAGACTGCGCAGTAACTCAAACATGATCCGTTATCGTTATTAACCATACCGGACTCCTTTAATTACGGATGAATACCTAAGAGCTTATCGTTATCGTTATCGTTATTGTTCAACTGCGTGGTTGCCAGATTGTAGAAATTTTAATATCAATTATTTAAAAGGTTAAAATTTTAATGCCGTATTAATTAAAATATCATTTATACATGGGCTCTAATTAGCGAATAATCTATAGCAGTAATAAAAATCAAATAGTGTTTAGAAATTAAAACGGACTTGCACTTTTACGGATATTCTAAATCAGTAATTAATTTAGATTTTACAATCTGGCACACTTGCTTTTTATTCTACTTCCAAACCTAACCTTACTTTTTGAGTTTTGCTTATACTGTATTGGTTGCATCTACTTTAAAAAAAGAAATCAACAGAAGTGTTTGCATATATTTAAATATAAATTTATATCTTATGAAGAATAAAAGTAAATACTGATTTTTCGTTAACTTTAAAATCGGTGAACGACAGGCAAAAATAAGGTTATGTGTCGAAAGCGCAGACGCAAGATAAATTTCTTAAAAGAGGCTGCAAAATCTCTGTCTAAAACTGCTGCCGTAATCGTTATGTTTAATAACGATAACCATAAGGGGGCCAAAAACGTCTGTTATTTTAAGAGGTGCAAAATGTCTCTATTATCAAAAATATTTAATATGTAAATTTTAAAAACTATAAAAGTAGAATATTAAAAAATGTTTTTCTCGCTTTATCTTCTTTAAAAATTTTAATCCGGACTCGCTTTAAAACTTTTTGACCACCATATTATTACAAAACTCCCGTCAAAAGTATAAAGTAGTAAATAGAGAGAACAAATTGATAAAAACTTTATTAAAAAACATGATTTTTGCTCCATGAGTAAACTAACCTCGTTTTTTATTTTTAAGCAAAGTCCATTCGAAAATAAAGTCTGTATAAGTAGCATTTTTATTATTAGAGACATTTTGCACCCCTTATTTTGTAATTCCGTTGTGGTTAACGTTATTCTGAGACTGCGCAGTAACGCAAACATGATCCGTTATCGTTATTAACCATACCGGACTCCTTTAATTACGGATGAATACCGAAGAGCTTATCGTTATCGTTATCGTTAAACTGCGTGGTTGCCGGATGGTAGAAATTTTAATATCAATTATGTAAAAGGTTTAAATTTTATTGCCGTATTAATTAAATTATCATTTATACAAAGGCTCTAATTAGCGAAAAATCTATAGCAGTAATAAAAATCAAATAGTGTTAAGAAATTCAAACGGACTTGCACTTTTACGGATATTCTGAATCAGTAATTAATTTAGATGTTACAATCTGGCACACTTGCTTTTTATTTTACTACCAAACTTAACCTTACTTTTTGTGTTTTGCTTATACTGTATTGTTTGCATCTACTTTAAAAAACGAAATCAACAGAAGTGTTTGCATATATTTAAATATCAATTTATATCTTATGAAGAATAAAAGTAAATACTGATTTTTCGTTAACTTTAAAATCGGTGCAAAATGTCTCTATTATCTATACATACAACATTTTGCTAAGTACATGAACATCAAACATAAAATAAAATACAAAAACAATTTACTAATTATTACCTTTTTTACACAAGTGCACCCTCTGCATTTTCAAAATCTGTTTATAAACATAAACAATAACAATGAATGACAAATTAGATATTGCATAATGTTCTTCTTAACGTAGCTGGCGTGAGGCATTCTCTAGCTCACTTTTTGCACAGCCCTAAAACTATGAGTTCACTCTGTATCACCATTTACCAATTAAATGTCACCAAAAATTTATATCACACACTCACTCCTACATAATAACTATATACACAGATGAACACATCTCTTTTTAATTTGTATTTTGTTACTCTATCTATCTCGTAAATTAACATTTATAGTCCAGGAGCTGACGACCTTCTTAACTAACCTCCGAAGTGCAGAACTTGACACTGTTTCAACGCTATTTCCTAGTCTGAATCTCTTTTTGAAAGTAAAAAAAGGCTTTTAATACATAATGTGTTATTACAGAAAAACTATTAAATCTTATTGCAAAAAACTAAAAGAGAAAAACCTATTTGCACATTTTCGGTTTGTAATATAAAAAAATCAGGGGTGAAAACGACTCTTGTTTGACCTCCGGACAGTGCGGACGTGCGTAGAGGACTACAAAGTTCTTTCCGGAGTGGCGGCTAGAGGTGTCGTACGAACGTTTTTTATCTTCGGGGATCAAGGAAAGATTCACGGTAAATTGACGGCATCTTTCTTCTGGATCTAAGCGCTGTGAGCGAAGATTCCTATAAGCTGATGGTATCCTATTTGGTGGTGAACACGAGGTATTTCTCAAATGGCGGGAAATAGATGGGCGTGCCATGGGAACTGTCAGTAGTGAAAGTGAAGGTTATACATAATACCAGTAGCAGGTCTTGGTTTGACAGCCGACAATTCATGCATTGCATCGATTGTTGAATTATTTGTTTTCTTTTGGAATTTCTGGGAGCTACGAGCTCGATTATCCAGATTTTCCGCCGACGAAGCCCTGGAAAGCATAGTCCGGAGGGGGAGAGTGGTGGATTGGACCTGAAGGGACCAAAACCAAGAAAAAAAATAGAGAGAGAGAACATGAAGAGAACACCCTGAATTTGTTTTAAACAGTGACACCGCGAATGTACAAACAGATTTGTTCTGGTTCTTTTTGGTTTTCGTATTACCAAAGAATACCAATCCATAGAACCCGACAAGTGAGATTTCAGCGTACCCTAAAAATTTTTAGTACCTACCGCGACCAACAGATGGCGAAAGTACTACGATGTCGCTTTGCTAATACGATTACCATCAGAAATTGATAGCAGTCGCTGACGAGCAGTCGGCCCGATCAGTTAGAGTGAGGATATACGAAAAATTTAATAAAAATAAAATCCCCGATAAATGGTAGTATCCATAAGATTAATAAATTTATGATTTCAGAATAGGATATATCGATGGGTTTTTGACAAAACATCGTAAGCGACATTCGTCAGTTTTACGGGAAACGTTTTTTTTTTCATTGGCTTTATTTCAGATGAAAATATGTTCTATATTGGTTCGGTGGTTCATTTAATTAATGGTAGTTATTTGGGTACACGCCAAAAAATAAATTAATAGTACCAAAAAACCAAAAAAATAAAGCAAGTAAATAGAGAACTAAAAATCGACATTTTGGTGGCAAGTCTGCCACCGTTGTCAAGATAAATTAAATAAAAATAAAAAAATTTAAAAATTAACTATTATTTAGGTTTAGAATTTTAAAATTTTTAGCTTTTTTTTAGGAGATTCTGAAAATTTTGACATTAAATGTTAAATATATTTCTTTTGTAATTCAAATTAAGAAGAAATCTAAAATAAAAACATTCAGATCTCGGTTTTTCTTTAAAAATATCGCGATGGGAAGAAAAATCGTTTCCCGTAATATTGGCGAATGTCGCTTACGATGTTTTGTAAAAACCCATCGATATATCCTATTCTGAAATAATAAATTTAATAATCTTATGGATACTGGGTCCATTTATCGGAGATTTTATTTTTATTAAATTTTGCGTATATCCTCACTCTAACTGATCGGGCCGACTGCTCGTCAGCGACTGCTATCAATTTCTGATGGTAATCGTATTAGCAAAGCGACATCGTACTACTTTCGCCATCTGTTGGTCGCGGTAGGTACTAAAAATTTTTAGGGTACGCTGAAATCTTACTTGTGGAGTTCTATGGATTGGTATTCTTTGGTATTACCCAGGATAGACAACGAAAAGGTGCCGCCCTGTACCTTACAAATTAGTCAAGGTGACTACCAGCTCGTGGACTATTATTTTAGTTAATCTACATTAAATATTTTCGTCTTTGGATAAATTTCATTAACTAAGGTTGAACTTCACAAACGAAAAACGTTTCAAACGAGCAGGGCGAGTCGTTCCATTTCAATCCTTTTCCATCTCTGTTCCAAAGTTCCAAACAATTTTCTTGTTCACCATTTTCGTATTCGAAGTTGTTGGGTTCGCCGGCGTTCCAATTGGTGAAGGTGATGGGTCGTCCGGTGGACATCCAGAAAAAGTTGCCTTCTTCGGCGAGGTCGGTACCGGAGGTCCAGAAGTGTTCGTTGCCAAAACCTGGAATTTAATTTTATTAGATTAGGTTATGGAAAATATTGTGCAAAATAAGGCAGTTCATTATTTTAATTTGCAATATTTAGGAGTTAAGTAACTATTGATAGTTACCCAAATATTGATAATACCTTTTTTCCACGACTGTTAAAAAATGTAATATATTACGGGCAACGTGATTACCTGGGAATTATTAATTAGGACCGGCCATTATTAATAATGCCCGACGGCCCGTGGTCCATGCAATAAGTCAGTGTTTCGAATAGCTTGAATTTATCGATTGGACCGGGCAGTATGAATAATTCCCTACTTGCAGGGCCACCTAAGTAGTCTGGTTAGTTACTAACTACAATGTTAAATGGTTTATTTTTTGTTAACTTTTCATAACTATTTTTTTAATTTTATAAACAAATACACTACAGTTCACCAATTTTATTACTTTGCCCAAGATCTGGTGGGCATTATTAATAATGGCCGGTAAAAGGGATTAATCATGCTGTTTTAATCACATTGCCCAATTGAGTCGGGCATTATGAATAAACAAACTGACCATTATTAATAGTGCCCGGACCTATTAAGTTTGCCCGCAACATATACATTATTAATGAGGTTTTAAACAGGTAATATGGCTCATTACTCACGGCCCTAACTTATGCTCATTACCCATATCCATTACCAAAGGGATTAGTCATGCTGTTTTAATCACATTGCCCAATTGAGTCGGGCATTATGAATAAACAGACTGGCCATTCTTAATAGTGCCTGGACTTATTAAATTTGCCCGCAACATATACATTATTAATGTGGTTTTAAACAGGTAATATGGCTCATTACTCACGGCCCTAACGTCTTGCTCATTACCCACGGCCGTCATAAGGTGGTTTGTGCATAAATACGATACTTTGTATATGTTTTCGATAACTTCGTTTTCTAAATATGACTCTCCAGCCATTATTTATTAGTCACAAATGCTTAACAAAATATCTAATAGGTTCGCACGGAATACTCAATTACCTCTCGTATGACTTACAGTCATACTCGTGGAAAATGAGTATCATTCCATGCTCGTCCAATAATATACTATTTATAAATTTTAGGCAATTAACCAATTATGAAACGGTATTTACCAATGGGTTATGTTGACGTTTTATTCATGTACTATACGTCAAAGTTGTTACCAATTATTACCGGTTGAACGCCTAAAATTAATGATTGTTGCGTTAGTATCTCAAATCCTCTATCTGTGTTTTTTTCGTGGATTCAATAAAATTTTATTGTCAAATCACAAATTTTGTAAACATAATTGCTCTTTCTTCCTAATTAAAGGCATCGAAAAATATGGCATAAAAAAATTGTATGGTAAAATTAACTGACACTAGGTTTTTTTTGAAAAAAATAAGTAATTTTTAATAAAAATGAGGATTTGCTTTTACACTTAAATTTTTCCTGATACGAAGGAAGGTAAATCAAAAATCAACGCAAGTTCCAAAATTAAAATTTTCTTTACCATACTGCTTCTCTTAAGGCCCAATGCATCTGGTTTGCTTTCCAGTGACGAAAATTTTTGTGCGTCACGCTCCAGGGCTTGAAGCTCTTGAACTGCTCTAAAAAGTTAGTCACACACTCCTTAGACAAGGAAAGAGAGATACTTTAAGAAATTTTAAAATTTCGTTGTTTTTAACCTTTCTTGGCTTCTATAATAATCTCTTTAATATCTAATTCCATTTTAAATAAATAATTTTAAAAAATCCATCCTTAACCATAAAAAAACACGTTTGAAGCACAAAAACCAAAAGAGGGGTTGGTGCATGAGGGGCAAGGGGAAAGAAAAACGGAGTAAGCTCAGGTGCATAACACTTTCCGTCACTGGAACGCCATAAAGTAGAACGAAATGCTCCTGAGCTACTCGGGAGCGCTCTATTTGCGTCACTGGAAAGCCACTCTGATATATATTTGGTACTCTAACCCAGTTTTTAGATAAAATAATAATTTGAAAATAATATTTACGCCAATAAACTCTAAAAGCTAGTTCATACAAACGCGAAAAGCGAATTGCGAAACGCGAATTTTATTCTCATTGGTTAATTTCACATAAAATTAAAGGCGGGTAATTCAAAATTAAGACAGTTTAAAGATGTTGCGAATTCGCAAAATTTAAAATCTAGTGGGCGGGAAACTTAAGATCATTTCAATTTCTGGCGAATATTCGCGTGCGCACATGCGTAGGAACAAGAGGTTATTAGTCATATGTCATTTCAAAAATAGTTTTGTTATTGTTATTTTTATGTCATTCTATTAGTTGTCTGGAACGTTATATTTGTGTCATTTTTGTGTTTTTTGATTTAAATTTATATTTAACTTTTTTAGTCCTTTTTATTTATAATAAATTTGCAGCTATCTACGTCTTTGTTGCCAAATAAATGTGCTATATTCTTTATTCATCACATCAGATAAATGTTATATTATTAAAAGAAAAAACACAGAAAATCTCAAAAGAACCCAAGCGTAGCGTCACCACCGAAGTAAAAACAATATAGAAATTTGTAGGTTATGTTGTTGAAAAAACGCGAATTTTTTGGCCAAATATTCGCTTTCGCAATTCTGCTTTTGCGTCTGTATGAACTAGCTTTTAGGATGGATATGACAAAATAGTAATTTTTAGTTTAGTTTTTTTAATTGTAGTAAACTTACAACCTATCAACTTGTCCTTGTATGTCGATATTCCAAACATATGTTCCTTACGTAAGCTAACATTATTCCAAAACTACTTGGAATATTGAATCATTGGATCCCATTAAAATTCCTACTTGATTTACAAATTCTCTAAATCACTCGATGTTGTTTAATCACTGAAGATCCCACCTTAAAATTCTTTTGACTAAAACCAACAATGCTGACCATCAACTGACATTTACTTATATGCAGCGCTAGACCATCAGTATGTTTATGGCTTCTCATGTTATTACAATTGCTGTATTCCTTTTATGCTTTAGGAACCGCCCCAAGCCGTTCTTAAACCGTCAAGAGTGTCAAAACTGTCAAAAATACAATAGACTGAAATCATGGAGTAAGGAAATTATCCGTACCCTAGGCACGTTACTTTATGCTGAACAGTGAACAGTTTTGCGTCGTTCCGAGCGGTTCTAGACCTTAAAAGGAATACACCAAAAAAATGTCTTCATTCATTAAATTTATTTCAGGTTAGAGACTCGCACTGTAGAATAATAAAAATGAAAACATCAATAATTTCATCCTTATTAATATATTTTTTTGTGGTTAAAAAGAGTAGGTTATTGAATTGTACTCACCAATTTTATTTAACATTTACTTGGCAATTTGCGTAATCAAAATTATTCCTTTGCAAATAATTTTCGAATTATTATTCTTTTGTGAGAAATTATGCAAAACTTTATAATGATTTCTTATTAAAACATTGGTTTTTCCAAAAAAAACTGCAATATCGAATAAATAATTGGCATCAATTGTAATAATAAAATGTTTACTTTCGCGTAATTACTTGGCAGGTGTACAGGGTGTCCCAAATTTGAGGGTGATTATTGGAATTTTGGATCCGCAAGAGATACACTCTGTTAAAAATGGGCAAAGTGAAGTAATTGGGAGATATTTATAAACCTTATTCTCTACTTATGAGCGGCCAAGTTTTACAGAGCAAAGACACCTTCAATCTTGTGGGCGTCACATTTGAAAGTAACCTTAACTGGCATAAACACATTGTATCTATAGCCACGGCAGCTTCAAAAAGCTTGGATTTCTCTTTCGAGCCAAAATGTATTTTCCACTTCTAATTTATACACTTTATATGTGTCCCAAATCCGACCTCCCTTGGAATATTGTTCTCATATCTGGGGCATGGCGTCCCCCACAACCCTAAGCATTCTTGATTCTATTCAAAGAAGAGCTATTCGTCTCAATAATGATCCTTCACTTACAGAAAGGCTTCCCTCTCTTGCCCATCGTCGGGCTGTGGGGATTTATCGCTTTTTTATAGGTACTTCCATGGCTTCTGCTCTGAAGAATTGTCCAGAATAGTTCCTCTACTCACGGTTCCCAACAGAGAAACTCGTGGTTCCGCGCGTATGCATCCCTATTCGGTCCAACTGGACAGGCCCCGAACTTCTCACTTTGTTCGTTCTTTTATCCCTAGAGTTTCTAGATTGTGGAACCTGCTGCCCGCGGAGGCCTTTCCTCTTACCTCGCTTAAGACCCCACGGTACGTTAGTATTTAGGCTTTTAGCGTTCGTGGTTTGTCCAAAGATAAAAAAACCGTTTTCAAATTTAAGGAATTTTGAAAACCTGGTTAGCCGAAGACCATCCAACACATTATACTGTTTTGGGCAAGTTTACTTACTGAAATGAAATGTGGCTATAAAAAACGTTACTTGTGACACAATAGTTATTTTTGTACCAAGGGCGTAAACAAGCACTTTTACGCCCGCGGCTAAAAGTTCATCAGTCATGGGCGTATATAAGGGGAGGGGTTTTGGGGGGTTTTGAACCCCTCCCCCCTTAGCATGACAAACAAAGAAAATTTGTATGGAAAAGTCATTTTTTACTTCTTAGGTATGTTTTTACAGCGGACGATTATGTGGACCCCCTTAGCATAGGGGAAGAAGAAAAGAGAACATATGAAGGTAGAAAAATCAGAAAAATGGGGTAAAATGAGATGTTTTTTTGAAAGCAAAGACCAATTTTTTTGCTCTTTAATATGGTTTATTAGGAAAAAATGGATTTGTGGAATAGTACATAATGATATAGGAATTGATTTTTAAAAAGGGGACCTTGTCTTTTTTTGCTCTTCAAAAACTTTTTATACCAACTTTTTTTACTTAAAACCCTGCCCCCTCCTCCATAAAAAAGCTATATAAAAAAATTGTAAAAGTGCCAGAGGTGCAAACAATATTGATGACTGAAATTAATGACCAAGCATTCTCTAAATCGGCAGGAGAAAATTTACCAGTTTTTAATGTTTCTTATTGAAGACGTCAGTAGATCAAGGTGTTATGTCACTCTTACATGTTTTGAGTAATTGATATTTTAACATGTTTGGACGTAGATTATTTTTTCACGTATTATACGTATTATACATCACAAGTAGACAAAATATTTTTATTTTTATTTACAAAAAAATATTGACATCTTTTCAGTTAAAATGGGCAAATATCAACTTATTGCAGTACAATTTTAGAAATTAACAAAATGTTGCATAACACATTTATCCACTGACGCCTTCAATTGTAATCAACCAAAAAATCCAAAATTATAGCAATTATGAGAAACGGCTTTTACACAAAATTTTGATGTGATAGCAAAAAAGTAAACGCAGAGGTGTAATTGGCCCTCTGATGCTTCATATTTATCCTGAAAATTTTGTTGCAGACCAATGTAAATGGTTCCTAGCATTTTTGTGATATAACAAACGATTTTCTCAACAATTGCCTTTAAAAATGGAAAAGATGTTAAGCATAATTATTTGAAATAAAAAAAAAAACAGTAGACTGTGACTGCTATTTTAATAATGTTTATTTGCTTTGCTAATAGTAGGGGAGCCCACGATTCGATTAGATTAGATTAGATAAGGAGGTGAATTGCATATCCTCTAACACTGCAACCTGCTCAGGTTTATTGTGTGTCCTCCGTCCATAGGTTAGCGCACGTTATCCAAGCCGGTCTATTTTATCAAACTCCACAAGCTTTAAACCGGCTCCTTGGTATATCTTGCCGCTTTAAGATCTTCTTCACCCAGAAACCGCAGACGACCAAGGGCTTCACAGTAGCACCATACGTATTCGGCGGTTTCTTCATCCTCCTGCCAGAACCTACATAGGTTTTCTTCTGCCAGGCCCATGATTTCCAGGTGTTTATTTAGTCTGCAATGACCTGTTAGTTGTCTCACTATTATTCTTACTGCCTTCCGGTTGTAATTCAGAAGCCTTAATGAAAAATTTTCCCTTGACGCTGTCCTGGTGTTCTCGTCCACCAGTCTTGTGATTCCCTTATAATCCATGATCTAATAGATGCCCTTACTTGGCATAATAGAATACCACAGTAGGGCTCGGGACCTACCATTGTCCTGCCAGCCCCCTCCTTTGCCAATTTATCAGCTTCCTCATTACTTTCGTGTCCTGGTACTCAGGCAATAGTTAGCTTGTTACCTCTTCCAGGGCAACTACGCAGTCCCGCACTAGCTTAGAGCTAGAGATTTTGCATGAACTGATTGCCCTGATGGCTGTCTGGCTGTCCGAGTAAATTACTATGGTATTATGCTCATAGCTCCTTCTGATGATTTCCCTAGCACATTGTTCTATGGCTACAATTTCGGCCTGGAACACAGTAGGGTGTTGTCCGAGGCCCAAGTTTATTTCGTCCTTGGTTTGTCCCCATATCTGCCTGCTCCAACTCTTTGGTCTGTTTTGGAGCCGTCTGTATACCAGATTGGGTCGGCTTTAATGGGAAGGCCTGCATCCCAGTCCTTTCTGTCCGGTATCAATGATTGAAAACCTTTGTTTAGCCAGTAGCTTGGTACCATTTTGTCCGCACGCATCTCACACAGAGCCCACAATGCTTAATGGGGATTTAGTCATTTAGTCGAGAGTCATAGAAACCTATTGGTTGCAAAGCTTGAATGATAAGAAGAAAAAAACGTTATATAATTTGTACCTTTTCATCGGCGGTGGAAGTGGCTATAGACTTTTAAATATGCCAAAAAATACTATTATTATTTCGGCTTGTCGAAATCGTTCGGGTTGTATCGGATTATATATTTTTCGTTATCCCTGAAATATTTTCTTTAAAATAAAAAATAGCCACGCTCAAAAATGTTAATCTGTTGTTTTTCTTTGTAGCCCTGCATTTTCTTTTCGTCACTCTCAAATTGTCAGATTACTAGAATATACACTGTTTGGCATGTAATTAACTTACCCTATGTTAATCTGACGCGATCGACAATTTCTGATGGATATATTTTTGTTTTTTATGATTGGCTCTGTATACGGGGCTCATATTTGGTGGAGGTACTTAACCGGATACAAGGTAGGTCTGATAGTTTATTTTGTGTTTTTTTTCATTTTTTTGGGCGGAGAGAGGGCGATAGCGGTTCCTTGAAGAGGGTGTGTTTTAGAACATATGTTTATCGGCCAAATAAAACCAGTTTTTACTTTAAAAATATGTATCGTATATCGCTAGCCCAAGTATGATCATGTTATTTACTCTCCTACAGTATTTCCTTTTTCTAAGAACACATTTTAACTATAGGAATGTGCCAAGTATTAATAAGTTAATAACAGGATCTTCACCTAGTTTCACCGGAAACATTACTACCATTATGAAACACTGTTCTCGCAAAATGTTTTAAGATCTCATAGATAAGTAGTTTAACATCAAACATTTCATTACGTTATGACACCACCAGATGCCGGTATTAGGAACGGTGTCAGGGTTATGATTATTGGTATTGTTCTCATTTTTATCATCATTTTTGCCAGCAAAAGTTTCTTTTGATGAATACAGGTTTAAGAATTTTAATTTGTTTAGTATCGCGGGTTTTCTTAACCATTTTCTTAATAAGGTTTTAAATGTCAAGGTACTTAAAATTCTTTAAACGTATCCAAATCAAGTTTATTTTTAATTCGGTTCCCACACATCATTTTTACTACCTACTTGAGAAAGTTTTTCGTTTTATGTTGAGACAACGAATGCTTAAAACCTAAATAAAAATGTACTTACGTACAGGTTGAGTTTTGCTGCTTTTATAGAAAAATCATATTTTTGTATGTTTTTCACAAAATGACCTTCCCAAGAATATATTATTTACTATCAGAGGCCCGATTTGCCAAGAAAAGAGAATAGAAAGCGAAAGAGAAATCCAAGCTTTCTTGAAGCTGCCATGGCTATGGCTTCAATGTTTATGCTAGTTAAGGTTACTTTCAAATGTGACACCCACAATATTGAAGGTGTCCTTTGCTCTGTAAAACTTGGCCGCTCATAAGTAGAGGATTAGTATTTGATGACTCTTTTCGCGACAAGGAACATGAATGTGTTTTGGATGCATTAAAATGGACGAGATTTTTGGCGTACCAATCCAATATTAAATTAAGATCCTGCGAAAGAGATATCTGCATCGCTCTGCGTTTGTTTTCCAAATCAGGTTTAGTGATGGGTTTGGGAACCTGAAAACTGGAGTGAAGGGTACTATCGTCGGCGAAACTATAAATGGAATTAGTTGTGGACGAGAGAAGGTCGTTGATGTGAAGAAGAAACAATGTTGGTGCCAGAACTGAGCCCTGAGGGACTCCAGCATTTACTTGGTGAAAGCTTGAAGAATGGCCGTCCACAATAACTAATATACGTCGATCAAGTAGATAACTTTTCCAGAGTTTAGTTGAACCATAGGAGGGAAGTTTATTAAGAAGTGCGGCATGCCTACCTGGTCAAAAGTTTTGGATATATTAAGAGCAACGATTTGGGACTCACCTAGAAACTTAAGAGACTCATGGTTAGTTTTGGTTAGTTTAAATATATTTTTTTTTCAATTTGCTTTTTAATTTGTTTCAAACCAATTAAATTACACGTGCTTGTGCTTTTTAACTGTAGTCTGTGTTTTTTTTAAGTTTGTTTACTAATTTAATATTACCTAATAATAATAAACTTAAAAGCAAAAATAGTTAGTTTTTTTAATCAAATCGACTTCAAAACAATAAAACTCACTAAAAGTAAAAATTTAAACAAAAAGGAGTTAGGTAAAATGTGCTAAACTATTCAATGTTAATAACTTAATATATTTATATACAAACGCTTATTAATTATACTTTAATACAATAATATGGTATTACGAGATTTCTTTTTTTATTATTTTTTTAAAATTATTTTCTACTTTTTAGTAAGTTTTATTATTGTTTTGAAGCCGCTTAATTTGTTTTTAAAAACTGTTTATGTTAATTATACCCATCCTAAACCCATCTCTAAACCTGACTTAGAAAACAAACGCAGAGCGATGCAGATATCTCTTTCGCAGGATCTTAATTTAATATTGGATTGGGGCGCCAAAAATCTCGTCCATTTGCATGCATCCAAAACATAATCATGTTCCTTGTCGCGAAAAGAGTCATCAAATACTTATTCTCTACTTATGAGCGGCCAAGTTTTACATATCAAAGACACCTTCAATCTTGTGGGCGTCACATTTAACCTTAACTGGTATAAACACATTGTATCTATAGCCACGGCAGCTTCAAAAGCTTGGATTTCTCTTTCGAGCTAAAAAGTTTTTTCCGCTTCTAATTTATACACTTTTTATGTGTCCCAAATCCGACCTCCCTTGGAGTATTGTTCTCATATCTGGGGCATGGCGTCCCCACAACCCTAAGCATTCTTGATTCTATTCAAAGAAGAGCTATTTGTCTCATTAATGATCCTTCACTTACAGAAAGGCTTCCCTCTCTTGCCCATCGTCCGGGCTGTGGGGATTTATCGCTTTTTATAGGTACTTCCATGGCTTCTGCTCTGAAGAATTGTCCAGTATAGTTCCTCCACTCACGGTTTCCAACAGAGTTCCGCGCATATGCATCCCTATACGGTCCAACTGGACAGACCCCGAACTTCCCACTTTGTTCGTTCTTTTATCCCTAGAGTTTCTAGAATGTAGAACCTGCTGCCGGCGGAGGTCTTTCCTTCCCCCCAAATCTTCAAGTTTTTAAGTATCCCGTGTTAACAAGCTTCCTCTGACCCTTGGCAGCCAGACACCCGCAGCGCAAGCTGAGTATTTAGGCTTTTAGCCTGTCGTTGACGGTCCAATCAGATACGTAATTAATAGTTTAAAAAAACTAAAAAACACGCATTTATATGCAACCGAACTAAAAATTAAAAAATAATTTTTCATTAAAAAATATTGTCATTTCATAGTAAAAAGCGTGGGGTGATAAATATATTAAATGTTATAATTATTATATTTGCAAATATCTATGATGGAAAAGTTATGAAAAAATAGTAAAATGCACCCCACGCTTTTTACTATGAAATGACAATATTTTTTTAATGAAAAATTATTTTCTAATTTTAGTTCGGTTGCATATAAAAGCGTGTTTTTTAGTTTTTTAAACTATTAATTATTATATACATATGATACAGATGAGTGTCCGCTAATTAATGGTACACAGAAAAACCACAGATTTCTTATGCGAAAATACCCATTTAGGATTTAAACAAACATACCTATATCCAAAAGTTAATGATAAGGAAGATACGTGGTGTTAAAAATATAAATATTTTTATTCATGCATTTCGATAATTTCTGATATGTTTTAAACATTTTAATAAAACTCGGTATCCAGGAGTTTTTAAATATCAGCTATTTATATCTGAGCAGTTGTAATTATAGCTAATACGATGTTTTTGAAGGTACATACTATCGGGTGCACTGAACAACTAAAACGTGAATACCTTAAAAACGGTTGTCAAGACCGATTCTTACTAAGTATACCTTTTTTGTGCAGAAAGCATAGAGAAGCTTACTAGTTTACATACATACAGAGTGGTTACAAAAATTGGGTAGTTTTAGAGAATTTTAAATAGTGTACCCATCGTCCTCTAGTCTACACACAAAAATTAATATTCGATCTGAAAAGCTAATGTTTAAATCCCCTAGATACCGTTTTATTAAGATATTTAAAAAGGGGGAACACTCATCGAAATACATTTACTTTTTCTTTTTACTATGACACCCCCCGTATCTTCCTTATTATAAACTTTTGGATATTAGGTATGTTTGGTTAAATTTTAATATTTTGGTATAAGGAATTTGTGGTTTTTCTGTGTACCATTCATTAGCGGACACCCTGTATACAAAGTTTTTAAAATGGTTTTTGACTTACGGAACCGAAAATGTTTTGCTCTGCCAGGTACCTCATCGTCCTGTCGTCGCTTTGATAATTTTTAATTTTCAATATTTAAACCACATTTATGTTTTTGTTTTAAGTTATGCCTATTAAAATAATCCAATAAATTTTTTTACAACATACAGTTCTTTTTGTTTTCTCCTTAATTCTACGCCACTGATCTGCCTTAAATCAAACATGGCCGAAAATGGCCCGACTTGACGTCACAGCCGCGCTAGCCAATATGGCGAATGTCGTGACCTTATCTCATCAATCGACTTTGATATACACCTTAAAAATTGAACTGGAAAAAGGACAGCAAAAGTAAATTTTATGTTTTTGTTGGTAATTATCATTAAAAGAGAAATTTCTTTGCGCCTATTTGCGTAGGTTATATACGAGTTGTCTTAACAATTTACTAACTGCATCTTCATCATTTTACCGGAAGTGATAATATGTTAGTTCTGTTACGAAATTTTGTACCTACTTTTTACGGCATTTAAATGATTTATTGCATGTATGTATGTTTTAAGAACTTAAAAAGTTGTTTGGCATTTTATGTAAATTTTTCTTGATGCGGGTGTTCAAAACTATGTCACGGTTACATCCAATTTTGTTCATATCTATTGGGTTTAACGTATTTCTTTAAATAATTAACGAGTCAAATTTGGTTGGTAATACTCAAGATCGTTTAACTAGGTAAGGTTGCCTCATTACGTCACATATGTACCGCACTGCTGGTTCCTTGGCGCCAACATAGCAAACAAGGATGTCTAGACGGATAATACTATGAGGGCGAAAGAGCGCAATATACAATATTTAAAAATCAGCTAGAACAATCATTGTTAAATAATTTATTAATAGGAAATAAAGAAGTTACGGTAACAACTGGAATTAACAGTATTTAAAAGTATTTCTTTAATATTGACAAAAAACACAAATTACACTGTTAAAAACTTCATTAAATAATGAGCAAAATACATATGTGACGTATGGTCCGCCATGTTGCAAGGCTTACGAGGCACCCTTACCTAGTCAAACGATCTTGGGTTATACTAACCATGTTTTTTTTTTAATTTTTAACACTTTAACTTACTAGCTATACAGGGTGATCAAAATTAAGTCGGCACTATTGCTAAGTTACTTATTATTGAAGACACTATGTCGGTTAAATTAGTAAAGTTGTAGTGTTTATTCCGCTGATTAACGTGCTGCCAACAGAAAAACAATTGAACATCGGGTTTTTAAATTATTGCAAAAATATACTTTGTTTAAATGGAATACCCTGTATATTATATCACCATTCGAAAGATGTGTCAGTCAGCATGTGATATATCCGATTTTTTAGTAGTTTTGGAAATATGGCCTTCCTTCCGAATTTAATATTAACTGGCATATTTTAAATAAAACACCCTGTATATTGCAACATAATTAAAAAGATATTTTAAAGACCTTTTTAAGGATATACTACATTTGATTAGTCTATTTTTAATAGTTTTGAAATAAGGCCATCCAAATCTGAAAATTATATACAATTTTAATTGTATTTACAGCTCTTTGTTAAAATTGACATTATATCTTCTATTTTCTAGATTTAGATGGCCATATTTTTAAAACTATAAGGAATAGACATATTAAATGTAGTATATTCTTTAAAATATATTTTAAATGGTGGAGCAATATACAGGGTGCTTTATTTAAAAATGCCAGTTTACCATTAAATTTCGGAGGATTGCCATATTTTCGAAACTATCAAAAATTGGATATATCACATGTTGACTTTTTTAAAGCTCTTTGATAGATCTTTTGAATGGTGATAATATGGTGATAATATACAGGGTGTTCAATTTAAGTTAGGTTTATTTTTTTGCAATAAATGAAAAACCCGGTGTTCAATTGTTTTTCTGTTGGCAGCACGTAAATCTGCGGAGAAAATATTACAACTTTACTAATTTAACCGACTTTGTATCTTCAATAATAAAGAAGTTAAAAATAGTGCCGACTTATGTTTGATCACCCTGTACATAGCTGAGAAGAAATAGTCAAAACTATTAAAATATATCCACATAACCACCCAAATAAACACAATAAGAAGATATTTGTAATTAATCAAAATAACTGTTTTGCTCAAAATAGTAGCCTAGTGTCTTGTAGCTACCAACAGAGCTACACAAAGTGCCACTTTTATGCATCCTTTTAGAGTTCATCTGAAGAAGACCAGACATTTCCTCTTTGTCCGCCTCACGCCCCTAGCAAATAAAGCTTGCAAAGAAAATTGTCCTACATATAGTACCGCATTTAAACAAGTCTTTTATTAATAACCAATTTAAGTCACTACTTTCACGAATATTTTTTATTTTGCCTTTTCCTCAGGCTAAAGACGATTATTACAATTTTCAACTTTATATTATTTTAACTAAAATTTAATTGAACAGAACAATATCTAATTTAAATAATAAGTATTTTATAATATTGGAAAGTAATACATTTTCACTTGCACATATATTTAATATTGTAAAATTATGCCTATTTCTTATTTATTAGTATTAGTATTATGAAATACTATAAATTGCCTTTTGCTTAAAATAAATATTACTCGTATACAATTATTGTTTTTATTGTAAAAGTAAATACACTTACACATTAAAAATTATTTTAACAATAAGAGTTTATTTTTTTACGAGAGGACTTCAATACTGAATCAAAAATTACAAATTACATCGAAAATAAAATATTGTATTATTAAACAAAAATAAAATCTTATTGTTAAAATAATTTCTTACTCGAAAACGGCTCATTTTATCGATGTCAAACAAGAGTACCTTTTTTTTAGCAAAAGGTTTAAACTACCCAAAAACATATTTTTTGTGTCTTCACCATACAGGGCGTAAAAAATATTATCAATAATGTGCGAAAACTAGTCCGTCCCTGGCAAACTAAAGAAGCGACATAAGTTTCAAGGGCACTATTTTAAGAGGTCTTTACTAGTATGCATCGTACTAAAATATTATCAAATTATACAGAGCGCTTTAAAAGTTATTCACGAAAAATCGATTTCTAGCTGCCCCCTTTAGGGGATCATATCTCCGCAGGGGGCTTAAACGGAAAAATATTATAGGAACTTGTCGTGTTATTTTCATCTGTTCCATACGTGTGCGAGAGATTTCCCACATTTTCCCGGACACCCTGTATATATAATTAATTTATCTTTCTTAAACCATAAACCAATACCAACCAAGAAAAATATATATATATATATATATATATATATATATATATATATATATTTCCTATATATATATATATATATATATATATATATGAGTATTGAGCATATGGTTATAAGTAAAGATATATATATATATGTATATATATATATATATATATATATATATATATATATATATATATATATATATATATATATATATATATATATATATATATATATATTACGATAGTTTTGCTCTAATTGCTTTTTAATTTTGAGTAAAATTCTTGCATAGAGCCTTAAAATTAAAAAAATTTCGATCCACGTAAAATTTTACAATTACCATCAAATTTATTTACAAATTAATTTAAAAGGAAAAAATAATTTTTCGATTTAATTCTTAAGGATGATTAACGTAACTAAACACTTAGTTTTTTCGAGATAAATATAGAGCACTTTTTTCAAGACTCATTTTACTGGTTTTTCAAAAAAGTTGCTAAAATACTAAGAGAATAGATTTTTTATCAAAATTAATTTATTCTATTTATAAAAGTTTAGTGTGTTGGTGTTTACATTATTTTTACATGTAGTATAAAAAATAAATAGCAAGCCATCAAAGCTGGTATATTTCGTTGAAGTTTAGATATTTTAGTGATTTCGCTAATTTTCTACTAAAAAATCTTAGTGCATCAAGATTCACTTTAGTCCTTTGAACCTTCACTTCAATAATTAGGCTTCTAAAGCAGCATTCATTTGCTTTGGTGCGTCAGCGTGCTTGACCGGATTTTTTATCACAAAAAAAATAGAAAAATTACTCAATATAACAAAATTTTAACAAATATACCAAGTCTCGTGTTTGTTACCAATACCTTAATTTCTTATAAATATAATAAATTCATTTTAATAAGAACGTTTAATTTTCATGACTATGATAGGCGAAAAAGGGCTGATATCTACCCACCTTCATTGTAACAATTGAAGGTTTTTTTTTTTGCAAAAATCCAAGGTCATTTATAATATGGAACCAATGTCCATTTTTTTCCTAATTTACAAAAAAAACTGATGCTTATAGAACATTTAAATATATCTTTAAACGCACAAAATACTCATATATTTGCTAACATATTACAAAAATATATACAGGGTGATCTGTATTTTTTAAAATATTCTAATAAAATTGTAAATTTGACATTAGAGACATTTTACACCCCTTATTTTGTTGTGTGTTAACGTTATTCTGAGACTGCGCAGTAAGGCAAACATGATCCGTTATCGTTATTAACCATACCGGACTCCTTTAATTACGGATGAATACCGAAGAGCTTATCGTTATCGTTATCGTTATTGTTAAACTGCGTGGTTGCCTGATTGTAGAAGTTTAAATATCAATTATTTAAAAGGTTAAAATTTTAATGCCGTATTATTTAAAATATCATTTATACATGGGCTCTAATTAGCGAAAAATCTATAGCAGTAATAAAAATCAAATAGTGTTTAGAAATTAAAACGGACTTGCACATTTACGGATATTCTAAATCAGTAATTAATTTAGATGTTACAATCTGGCACACTTGCTTTTTATTCTACTACCAAACCTATCCTTACTTTTTGTGTTTTGCTTATACTGTATTGTTTGCATCTACTTTAAAAACGAAATCAACAGAAGGGTTTGCATATATTTAAATATCAATTTATATCTTATGAAGAATAAAAGTAAATACTGATTTTTCGTTAACTTTAAAATCGGTGAACCACAGGCAAAAATAAGGTTATGTGTCGAAAGCGCAGACGCAAGATAAATTTCTTAAAAGAGGCTGCAAAACCTCGGTCTAAAACTGCTGCCGTAATCGTTATGTATAATAACGATAACCATAAGAGGTGCAAAATGTCTATATTATCTCTTTTAAAAAAGCAATCAATTTTTCTTAAAGTGCCAATATCTCGAAAACTATCGATATTTTACTAAGGTCATTTTATGTGTTTTGGATGCTTATGGCTTGGACAACCAGTTTTTTTTAATATTATCTTGACTTTCCGGACACCCTGTATATTTATTTAAAAGATTAATGACTGGTCCTCGTAAACTTATTTCTAATTTATTAAATTCTTACAAAATATTGTAATTGCAGACCTTTTTTGATTTATGTATTTATTAACATAATTATCGTAATTGGAATGGAACAATGTGAAATTTGAATGGCTTTTAAATCGACTGTTAAAAAGAATTAATACTAATAAGGTAATAAATGTGTTTTCTAATAATTTTAGTGATTAGTTCAGTAGCCATGTGGAAAATTGTACGAAATGAAGCGACAACAATGTCTGAAGATTTGCCTGTGCGAGAAAAATACATAGTCTTTTAAAATTTAGTTCTATTCTATTCTATTTCTATTTTTTTTCTTGGTTTTGGTCCCTTCAGGTTCAATCCACCACTCTCCCCCTTCCGGACTATGCTTTCCAGGGCTTCGTCGCCGGAAAATCTGGATAATCGAGCCTCGTAGCTCCCAGAAATTCCAAAAAGAAAACAAATAATTCAACAATCGATGCAATGCATAAATTGTCGGCTGTCAAACCAGATGCTGCTACTGGTGTTACGTATAACCTTCACTTTCACTACTGACAGTTCCGATGGCACGCCCATCTATTTCCCGCCATTTGAGAAATACCTCGTGTTCACCACCAAACAGGATACCATCAGCTTATAGGAATCTTCGCTCACAGCGCTTAGATCCAGAAGAAAGATGCCGTCAATTTAGCGTGAATCTTTCCTTGATCCCCCGAAGGTAAAAACGATCGTACGAAACCTCTAGCCGCCACTCCGGGAAGAACTTTGTAGTCCTCTACGCACGTCCGCACTGTCCGGAGGTCAAACAAAGAGTCCTAAAATTTAGTTATCCATTTTATTTTTTTAAGGCCCTGTTAGTGATTCTTCGGCACTTTCTTAAGGCACTTTTTATGCTCTTCAAAATATATTTTTATTTTTTCGATACGACGATCGTTTTTTAGCTACCATCATTCTGGTCCGTATTTTAAAAAATGAAGCTGATGATGGTAGCTAAAAAACGAAACGTCGTATCGGAAAAATAAAAATAGTTTTTTAAAGAGCATAAAAAGTGTTTTAAGAAAGTGCTATTAGTTTTTCAAAATAATCACTGCAAGGGCCTTAAAAATAAAATGGATAATTGAATTTTTCGGTTTTCTTCCGGATATCTTCGGGAGTAACCAGAAATTTCTCTTCGCCCAATTATTCACCATTAGGATGCGCAACTTTGCCTTATACAACTCTCTATCTCTTATAATTACCGAGATAGCAATTCTAATGCATCGAACTTGTTACACCCGGTATGTAGCAGATTATAACTATATTTTAAAATAAGGTATTTAGGTCATTTTTAAAGTACACCCATTTTGTGGTAGGTGAAAGTATTAAGTTTATATTTTGGGGCTATAAAGTACTCGTCAGGAGCTTTAAAATGATGTGCCTTAGTTTCATTAAAAAAAAATCAAAATGGCGCCCAGCTGTCAGTTTGACATTTATATCTATCATTTCTTACCTAAAATTTTGCTTATGTCGTCTTACTGCACTCCTCAAAATTTCAAGTGAAAAAATACCAAACGGATTTAAAAACTTAGAAGGGGGGCCGTGAATTTAAGAGAAGCACTGTACAAATAGGCAATGCGTGGAAAAAAGACAGTCTAACGCGAATACCGGCATGCAATGATTGGGTGACTAATAGTGCCTGTTTTATCATTGCATTATTGGTCGATATGCCTGCTAAAATAACCCCAGTGCGATATCTATATTACCCCTAGTGATAGTGTTTCCAAAGTTATCAAGTGTTTTCTTTATTTTTTCTCGTGAACACAAACAAACCTATTTTTTTTTGTTTGGGAATAATTTCAGCTCGTAACAAAAAAGATTAGGTAATAGTTCGATATAGCGGTTTCGCTATTATAAGAGATTTTTGAAAAATTCTTTTCAGGGCGTTTCTATAGATCGATTATGACACAAATCTGTGTGCGCGTTTTCAAAATCCATTTCTATAATTTATTATTAATAAAAACATATTACGGGACGGTGGAGTGAACAGGGTGCTGGGTGGGGACGAAACAGTAGAAATCCTACATTAAACGCCCAAAAACAGTATTTCACAGTACACACCGCACTTTCTGTTTACAAAAATGTCCAAAAAATTGTTAAAAAAAAATAAAAATAAATAATAGTACAACAATCCCGCCATGGCTGTCAATGCATAAAAGAAGAGTTTGCAATGGAACTGTAAATGTCTTGCGATGTTGCCAAATAAAGTGAGAAAGTGTCAATAGCTTAAAAAAACGGAAGATACAGGACAAAATTCATATGAAAAATTAAGTTATTCCTTCTTCCTATTATAATTTGTAGGGGAAAAAGGAAAATACCTAAACCTAAAGAAGGAGACATTTCTACAAAAATACCATTGTTTCTCATGGATAGTCCCCGAAATGGGCTTGTGTTAATTCTTCAAAAGAAGTTTGGCAACGCTGCTTCTATCAAGACCGTCATTTTTATAATGACGAACTTCATGTTATCAGCTGACCAAAATGAATTTTCCTTCTTTAATTAATGGCGGACGAGATATCTCATATGTGTGGGATAGTTTTTCGAAAAATTTAATACTTTTCAAAATTAATTTACATTTTTCATATGCCCCGAGTGCAGTATATTAATGTTTTCTTGTGTTTGACGTTGGATTTATACTGTTTTGTCCCCACCCAGCAACCCTGTTCACTCCACCGTCCCGTAAATATGTTTTTATTAATAATAAATTATAGAAATGGATTTTGGAAAACGCGCACACAGATTTGTGTCATAATCGACCTATAGAAACGCCCTGAAAATGAATTTTTCAAAATCTCTTATAATAGCGAAAACCGCTATATCGAACTATTACCAAAGATTATATTACTTGTGTGTTGTGTGAAAATGATTTTCTTACACCCGCGGATTTTTTCGCACTCGACTGACGCCTCATGCAACAATATTCCTTATCGTGTGAAATTAGTTAGTCTAATGTAATAAACAGTTAAACTTTTGTCAAAAACTTTTCTTTAAACTAAATAATTAAGCTAATATAAGATAACTTACCAAAATCTTTGATATATTTTTCCAACTTGTCGTTTTCTTCCTGCGACGATATACTGGCCAGATGCATTCCGTGAAATCTGCAATACTGAGTTGCCTTATAATAGTTTGCCTGAGGACAAGAATAACGATTATATATTTAAATTAAAAACAAAACTGTTTCCTTAAAGTAACATTATAGCGTTAATATTTTAACATTTTTTTAATAACTGGACAGTTATAAGACAGATATAAAACCGGCGAAAGTGAATTTGAATACTGGAAGAACCAGATAGAAGTACCTAATTAAAACATATTTTTACAAGGTGTTACAAAGAAGGGTACATAACACTTTTTATGTTTTACCCATCTATTATTAATCTGTAATACCTTAGAAACGGAATATGTTATGGTGGCAATAATACCTGCTATCACACCTAGGGCATTATGATAATACCCGCTTATAATGCCCTAATGCGCTAATATGGAAATTTTATTGCTTATCCAATTTTATTTCTCTCACAATAAAGATCAAGTTTATACAAACATATGTATTAAAATAAAATCAATAACTCACCAGTTCCTGAAAATATGCCATTAAAACGGTTTCGGTTATTTGAAGAATTGCGTTTGCATCTTTCCAAATACCAAATATGCCATACTCCCGATCATACTGTTGCCTTGATTTAACTGGCAAAAGATTTTTCGGTCGCTTTTATGGCCTTTCTCTTATATTTTGTGGAATTTCTTCCATTTTGAACAAATCGTTAAATAAAAAATGCCAACTGACTAACTGATAGAAACATCAAAGTCAAACTTAACACCAGTCATTATCTACTTACGTATACAAGTACAGATGCAACTTATTTCTTATATTGCGAATAAATAATGTAATTAGTCATTGAAAAACTCTTTTTTGGGTAAAACATAAAGCATTGTATGCACCACGGGCTTTCCTGGACTATAATGCCCATCAGGTAGAAATCTACATATGTCCTAAATATCCTACTTTTAAAACTTTTTGAAACTACAGGGTGTTAAAATTTTTAAAAAGTCATTCGTTTTTTTTTATATAAAAGCATTTTACCATTCAAGATATTTTTGAGAAATTTGGGAGACATCTTTTATGAATTAAATGGTATTTTTTGACGTACAAGAAAACAACAAATTTGTACCAGTGTCGTCTGTAAGGTATTAACGGTAAATATTTTTTGATAAAAAAATGGTAAGCCACTGCATTTTCCTAAAATGATGAGTTTGTTTCAACCCACGCGTTCTCAATACTATTAAATTGTTGCGAAAGATGAAACTTAAATTTGGACCACCCGGTATAACTAGGAAAAGAAATCAACGAAGTCTGTAGTTAAAACTTCATCAGTTGCACCTTAGCACCTGTCGAATTTTTAACTCATTATCATGCATGAGAATTTACTTTCGATTATGATTCACCTTGAAAGGAAATTTATATATATATATGTTTTATGTTGTCTGCAAAATATGTTCTCCAGCAAATTTTTAATCAAAACAAAATAGGAAGTAGTGCACCCCTTATTTTGCAATTCCGTTGTGGTTAACGTTATTCTGAGACGGCGCAGTAACGCAAACATGATCCGTTATCGTTATTAACCATACCGGACTCCTTTAATTACGGATGAATACCGAAGAGCTTATCGTTATCGTTATTGTTAAACTGCGTGGTTGCTGGATTGTAGAAATTTTAATATCAATTATTTAAAAGGTTAAAATTTTAATGCCGTATTAATTAAAATATCATTTATACCTAGGTTCTAATTAGCGAAAAATCTATAGCAGTAAAAAAATCAAATAGTGTTAAGAAATTAAAACGGACTTGCACTTTTACGGATATTCTAAATCAGTAATTAATTTAGATGTTACAATCTGGCACACTTGCTTTTTATTCTACTACCAAACCTAACCTTACTTTTTGTGTTTTGCTTATACTGTATTGTTTGCATCTACTTTAAAAACGAAATCAACAGAAGTGTTTGCATATATTTAAATATGAATTTATATCTTATGAAGAATAAAAGTAAATACTGATTTTTCGTTAAATTTAAAATGGGTGAACCACAGGCAAAAATAAGGTTATGTGTCGAAAGCACAGACGCAAAAATAAATTTCTTAAAAGAGGTTGCAAAATCTTTGTCTAAAACTGCTGCCGTAATCGTTATGTTTAATAACGATAACCATAAAGAGGCCAAAAACGTCTGTTATTTTAAGAGGTGCAAAATGTCTCTAATGTCATTTAGAAAAAATGCGTTGCCTGATAATATTATTTTTAGTAACACACATTTTATTTAAAGTGAAGATATTAAAAAATTTCCGTCCCCCTTTATTTTTTGAATGGACACGATATCAAAATCGGGTAAAATTTGGGTAAAAGGGTGTCACTTAAAGTACTCTTGGGAATAAAAATAATTCCGGCACGTGACCTAGTGCCAAGGAGGCATAACCAACTTTTTTTTAATGGAAAGGGGGCATACGTAGCACCCCGTTTTAAAGGGCCTTAAAATTTCTACTCAACGCCCCTTTGTTTTAAAAATCGGCGCAGCCATTCCAGACTTACAACCGTTTGAAATTTGGCTTAAATACCATACAAACAGTGCGGTTTAAATGGAATGGGCTTTTAAGTCTGGAACGGCTGGACCGATTTTTAAAAGCAAAGTAGCGTTAAGTTGATAATCATAGTCTTTAAGCAAGGTGCTACACCCCCTTTCCATTAAAAAAAGGTGCTAGTGCCCTCTTGACACTGGATCACGTGACCAAAATTATTTTAATACCAAAAAGTAGTTTAGGTGACACTATTTTACAAAAATTTTACCCGATCTTGATATCTTGACTCATTCAAAAGATAAAAGGGGGAAACTCTATTAATTTCCTTTCTGTACATAATTTATTTTATTTTTGAATATTTTAATTGAAAAACATTAAATTAAATTGTATTTACTGAAAACTAAATACATTTTTAATAACACAGAAACACACAGAGGCACATTTTTTTATCTTTGAACAAACCACGAAGGCTTAAAGCCTAAATACTAACATACCGTTGGTGTCTTAAGCGAGGTAAGAGGGAGTTTGTTGACACGGGACTTAAACACTTGAAGATTCGGGGGAAAGGAAAGACCTCCGCGGGCAGCAGGTTCCACAATCTAGAAACTCTAGGATATAAGAACGAACAAAGTGAGAAGTTCGGGGCCTGTCCAGTTGGACCGTATAGGGATGCATACGCGCGGATCCACGAGTTTCTCTGTTGGGAACCGTGAGTGGAGGAACTATTCTGGACAATTCTTCAGAGCAAAAGCCATGGAAGTACCTATAAAAAAGCGATAAATCCCCCCACAGCCCGACGATGAGTAAGAGAGGGAAGACTTTCTGTAAGTGAAGGATCATTAATGAGACGAATAGCTCTTCTTTAAATAGAATCAAGAATGCTTAGGATTGTGGGGGACGCCATGCCACAGATATGAGAACAATATTCCAAGGGAGGTCGGATTTGGGACACATATAAAGTATATAAATTAGAAGCGAAAAAATACTTTTTGGCTCGAAAGAGAATCCAAGCTTTTTTGAAGCTGCCGTAGCTTTAGATACAATGTGTTTATGCCAGTTAAGGTTACTTTCAAATGTGACGCCCACAAGATTGAAGGTGTCTTTGCTCTGTAAAACTTGGCCGCTCATAAGTAGAGGATGAGTATTTGGTGACTCTTTTCGCGACAAGAAACATGATTGTGTTTTGGATGCATTAAAATGGACGAGATTTTTGGCGCCCCAATCCAATATTAAATTAAGATCCTGCGAAAGAGATATCTGCATCGCTCTGCGTTTATTTTCCAAGTCAGGTTTAGTGATGAGTTTAGGAACCTGAAAACTGGAGTGAAGGGTACTATCGTCGGCGAAACTATGAATGGAATTAGTTGTGATGTGAAGAAGAAACAATGTTGGTGCCAGAACTGAGCCCTGAGGGACTCCAGTATTTACTTGGTGAAAGCTTGAAGTGATATATGTCGATCAGATAGATAACTAGAGAGCCAAGTACAGAGTTTAGTTGAAAGATCATAGGAGGGAAGTTTATTAAGAAGTGCGGCATGCCAGACCTGGTCAAAAGCTTTGGATATATCAAGAGCAACGATCTGGGACTCACCTAGGAACTCAAGAGACTTATTCCAACAGTGTGATACGAAGGAAAGAAGATCTGCCGTAGATCTTTTGTAGCGAAATCCATACTGCCTGTCATGCAAAATTTTGTGTTTTTCTTAGTATTTAAGAATATTATTAGAATTAATATTATATACATATTTAAGAAACACCTTTGCCGCTTGATCCAAATCAAAGCATAATTTTAGATTGGCTTTTTCAAATTTCCTATATAAATTTAAAAGTTTTAGGAACATCACAATTTGGATGATTTTTTAATCCTAGTCATCAATGAAGATTACTTACAATAGTTAGTTTTGTTTGATCAGATCGTAATAGAATTTTGTATACAGACTTTTATATAATAGTCAAAATTGCGTTCGTAAATCGCTACAGATATTTGATTACTACTTTTATCAAAACCAATTTAAAAGTAAAATTGAATCTTGCTTAAGCCATTTCTTTTTGAGGCCATCAATAATAACAAAATTAAAGGTTAACCGACAAGTTGCCGAATAAGAAATACGAACATAATTTGGATGCCATGGTTCTGCTTTAAATAATGAGACACTTGCTTAAGATTATTCTGCCATAAAACGTGAGATACCCTTTTTTTAAATCTGCTATAATGAATCACGACTCGTAACCTGCTGCCCATCAATGTCATATGCAGGAGTGAAACAACTTGTCGAAGCAACGCATTACAATTTTGTAAATAGGAAGGTTTTCATTAAATTAAAATAATAAACAGGGTTAGGCAAATTAAGTTTGAATCATTGATAACTTTTTAGTAGTCACAATATAAAATTATTAAAAAAGCAAAGTAGCACCATCTTTCACGCCCAAACAATTAATAACAACGGTCAATACAAAAAATGTTTTTTAGGGTTTTTGTTCTCATGCTTACATTTTAATTCTTGACATTTACTACGTTTATATCGAATAGTTGAAGCTGGCATGAAAACAAAGAGTCTTTAAAGCGAATTCCAAGTCTACGTGTTTATTGTGGTGGCTTGAAAGTCAATTGAAAATTCAGGTCAATTTTTTGAAGCCGCGGTGGCTATAGATACAATGTGTTTATGCCAGTTAAGGTTATTCTCAAATGTGACACCCACAAGGTTAAATGTGTCCCCGCTCTGCAAAACCTGGCCACTCATAAGCAAAGGATGAGTGTTTGATGATTTTTCGCGATAAGGAACATGATTGTGTTTTGGTTGCATTAAATTGAACGAGATTTTTGGCGCCCCAATCCAAGATCAAATTAAGATTCTGTGAAAGAGATATCTGAACCGCCCTGTGATTGCTTTTCAAGTCGGGTTGAGAGATTGGTTTGGGAACCTGAAAAGTGGAGTGGAGGGTACTATCGTCAGCATAACTATGAATGGGATTGGTTGTGGAAGAAAGAAGGTCGTTGATGTGAAGAAGAAACAAAATTGGTGCTAGTACTGAACCCTGAGGCACTCCAGCATTAATTTCGTGACATTTTTTTAATTCTCTTGATATCTTAATTATTAAAAAAGATATAGTTATGGAACAAAATTAAACATAAGCGATCATTTTTGTGGGAAGTGTATTTAGAAGAACATCAGTTATTTATTTTTATGGCATTTCAACCAAACTAGTAAAAGACTTTGTTATCTTACTGGTTTTTTAAAAGGAAGGAAATCGTGACTTCATGGTAGCGTTGTTCTAAATTTACTTTTGATATTAAGATTGGTCAATGCAGGTTATATAATACCTTAATAATGATGATGATACGATCTTAATATCCATAGCGATTTAAAGTGCCCCAAAGCTATTATTTTTGCCAATTTTTGCTGTTTTGGTTAGTAATCGCTTGGTGCGATTAAGTGGAATATTTTGAGTGACATTTTAACAACATTTGGAACAACAATGTGATGTATTTTTTTAAATTAATTTTTAACACTGTTTAATAGCGATGGGCTTAACAGTGATTTTTTGTATATCTATTATCACTGCTACTGCAACCTAAAAGTAACTGCTACTTAAAATTGTGAAACTATCACTCTTCACTGAAAAATGCTAACTTGTACAACGGCAACAAAATATTTATTGTGTTTAGATTATATTCAGCGATTATAATAAAAAATTATTGCACACTGAAATAAGGCCAGGCACTAATAATACCGGCCTTATTTTGACATCTGAGCTTGCGCAGATGCATGGAGGGATAAGGACTCCCTTAATAAGTATAGTGCCTGGCTTTATTTATGTCGGTTTTAGGTCGTGCCTTATTTTGGTCTTATTTTAACTTCGGAACTGTTCGTCTAACCGAACGGCTGCCGACCACAAAATCGAAAAGTTTTTAGAAGTAAAATTACTTAAAACCTTGCTCTTTTTCAAATGTATTTCTGTAATTGTGTTAAACAAAACCCTACAACACAAAACAATAAAGAAAATCCACTAAAAATGTTTCCACTTTTTTTTAGGGTAATGGCACTGTCAGCATGATTTGCAATAACTCTAAATTATGGGTACAAGCAAAGTCGGTCTATATAGGGTCTCGACATTCGGCCATATTACTTTGACGTGTTATGACGTTACATCTCCCATTTTTCGGCCATGTTGTTCAGTGCCGGAGATATACAGTTTATTGTATTAGTAGAACAACCGTTTACACAAAAGTTTTTAATTATTATTAATTTGTAAATTCTTTTACTTTAAATAAAAACCTTTAGAATTACATCTCTCAACAAATATCACTTCCAAAACAATGCAAAATTCTAGACGCCACTGGATTGATCATCAGCTTTGATTTTACCCAGTCTTGCCAACTTTTCTCCGTGAAGTGCCCTTCCTTGCGTCCCCGACCTCGAGCGACCTAAAAGTTGAGGATATGTCTCAGTTAGAGGTGCCGTACGGACGTTTTTACCTTCGGGGATCCAGGAAAGATTCACGCTATATTGACGGCATCTTTCTGAAGGTATCCTGTTTGGTGGTGAACACGAGGTATTTCTCAAATGGCGTTAAATAGATGGGCGTGCCATGGGAACTGTCAGTAGTGAAAGTGAAGGTTATACGTAACACCAGTAGCAGATCTTGGTTTGACAGCCGACAATTTATGCATTGCATCGATTGTTAAATTGTTTGTCTTCTTTTGGAATTTCTGGGAGCTACGAGCTCGATTATCCAGATTTTCCGCCGACGAAGCCCTGGAAAGCATAGTCCGGAAGGGGTAGAGTGGTGGATCGGACCTGAAGGGACCAAAACCAAGAAAAAATAGAGAGAGAGCCTGTAATATTGAAACTTTATATAAAGTCGGCTACAGACGACATGACAAGGCTTGGCAAATGTTCGCTCGTTCAAACGTTCCCGCATCCCAACATTAGCTTTGTTTTGCCATATGTTTTGAATACACACGATGCGGGAACGTTTAAGCGAGAGGATATTTGCCAAGCCTTGGCAAGTCGTCTGTAGCCGGCTTGAGGCAAATAAATGACGTTAGAAACTAATACCGTACTATATTATTTTCTCTGATTTGAACTTCACGCTAACATTCATAATCAATAACTTGCATTCACTGTCTAGTAATCAGATATTGACGTTTTTTCTCTTAGATTCGCAGAATCGCAGTTGCTATTTGAGGTTTTTGTTACTAGTAGCTGAGGGAATCCCACATGATTTTTTTGGGGGACCGCACCTATTTAGGACAAACAAAATACGTAATATTTGCATAAATTCTAACAAAAATTGTTGATTGATTGTGACACGAGCACTAACGAAGACCAACTCCCAGTCCCAGACCAGCCTATTCCGTCGGTTTCATTTAAAGCGACGAAAATTAAAAAGCGGGACGTTTGTCTCTGCTTGATCGGGCTTGCGAAGCTGTGTTTTTAAAGCCGCCGGTAAGATCGGCCAGGGGCTTGTCTCCGTTGAACGTATGGCATTTATTATTTCGGCTTAACGGTTTCTTTGTTATTCAAATTTTTCGCGGAGCGTGTGCGGTTTAATTCAGTGTGGTAGGTAGTGATAGTGTTAATTCGCGCATATTATGTATGTATTTTATAAATCAATGGTAATGCAATGATACCCAAGCATTTTTAGAATTTTTTTTTTTTAAATTATTTGTCAATATTTTAAAATTTATTTCGATAAATAGCCTTAAATTTTATGGGGAGGCTAAGCCTCCCTTCCTCCTCTGACGAGCCGCCACTGAACCCGTGTCACTGTCTTTATTGTGACCCGGGGGGATTATCCATTTATTTGGAGAATCCGTAACTTTAAAGTAACCAGCCAAAGTAGTCGTAGTAGTACCAGGTTATTTAATTAGTTTTTCTTTCATTCATTAAAAAGCCTTTATGCCCTATGCCCATGAATTTAAACTTTTTTAACATAAAGACATAGTTATTAACAAACTGCGGTTTTTAACTTTTTCATTTTAATGTTACCTTATTCTTTAACAACTTAACAAGGCCGTTCTTAGTACCTATTTGTTTTTTGTACGAAATTTATTTGTTACCTCTGTGTATTAATAATTTATTTATTGGGATTTCCAACTTAATTACCATGTTCTCGTTTATATCCACTTTTAATAATCCATCAAAATTTATTTTATATACAAGAAACGCATCAAATCAATTACCATCAACTTTAATTTCTAAATAATGTTCCTATGAGCTATAAACAACACCTCCAGACACATTATTATATCATTTTTTAAAGAAGGCTTCTAGTATGGACACCTAACAATTTATTTTGCTAACCTGCTGATATTTGGGTGGTACACCTTGACATTCATACCACTGACCAAAACTATGAAATATTTTTTCCGGTATAATATGACCAATAATCAGATTCGAATACAGAGATAAACTGTTCTTTAACAATTAAATATAATGGAAGTTATTTATATTACATATGGACAATCATTCAAGTGCTCTTGAATTCTTCGAGAGGTAGTGATTAAATCTTGTTAGACTCTCCTTGACATAAAAATATTTTGTTAATATGATGAAACGATTTTCAACTTTAATTAACACTTTGGTAGACAAATTATTAAAATTAACTTCTGTAAAGTGGTAAATAACATGTGCCCATTTGTTAGTTTTCAATTCGTGCGTTAGAAGATATCTTTATATTTTAAACGTGAAGTCATAATTTTCAGCCACTTCTTTAAAGAGTTCTACTGCACCGATTTACATGATTTTTTTTTTTTTTTGATGATTGTCTGGTTACTGAGATCTCTTAACGCTATTTATTTGAAGTGGGCCGTCAACCAGTGATATATTTAATAAAAAACGTTTTATTGAGCCTAAAATTTTTCTATTTAAATAAAAATGGAACATGGAAGTTGTAAAAACTTCAGTTCCAGCTGAAGTAAACAGGTTCTTACGGAAAAATGAATTTTTGAATTTTACTCGTACATTATGAGTGAGGGCACTATTTTCAAAGTATGCAATATTCATTTATCGATATAATTAAATATATTATTTTTTTAGGCCATGACGGAGTATTCATACGTAAGAAAGAATGCAATATATTCAGTTTATAGGTTCTATGCTTATTTTTTTAATAAAATATGCAATTTTTTAGATTTTGCATACTTTGCAACTAGCCTCTGAAAGTCAAATATGATAGTAAATTTTCATTAAAAAAAAATGCACTCGTTATTTTATTATTTATTTGTCTTTCAATTCTTTTTTCTACGACACTCAGAAATAACCAAACTAAACAAAATACGCAATAAAATGCATACAAGTACAAGGCTTATGTTTTAATTGCTTTTGGATTTTTAACATATGTGTATGTAATTTTTAGATATTACGAAAACACGACACAGGCTTTAAATTGACAGTCATTGATTTGATGCGTTTCTTGTATACAGGGTGTCCGGGAAAATGTGGGAAATCTCTCGCACACATATGGAACAGATGAAAATAACACGACAAGTTCGTATAAATTTTTTCCGTTTAAGCCCCCTGCGGAGATATGATCCCCTAAAGGGGGCAGCTAGAAATCAATTTTTCGTGAATAACTTTTAAAGGGCTCTGTATAATTTGATAATATTTTAGTACGATGCATACTAGTAAAGACCTCTTAAAATAGTGCTCTTGAAACTTATGTCGCTTCTTTAGTTTGCCAGGGACGGACTAGTTTTCGCACATTATTGATAATATTTTTACGCCCTGTATGGTGAAGACACAAAAACATGTTTTTGGGTAATTTAAACCTTTTGCTAAAAAAAAGGTACCTACTCTTGTTTGACATCGAAAAATGAGCCGTTTTCGAGTAAAAAATTATTTTAACAATAAGATTTTATTTTTGTTTAATAATAGAATATTTTATTTTCGATGTAATTTGTAATTTTTGATTCAGTATTGAAGTCCTCTCGTAGCAGGTTAGGAATTTGTTGCAAATGTTGTTAATTAATGTTTTTTACTCGAAAACGGCTCATTTTATCGATGTCAAACAAGAGTACCTTTTTTTAGCAAAAGGTTTAAACTACCCAAAAACATATTTTTTGTGTCTTCACCATACAGGGCGTAAAAAATATTATCAATAATGTGCGAAAACTAGTCCGTCCCTGGCAAACTAAAGAAGCGACATAAGTTTCAAGGGCACTATTTTAAGAGGTCTTTACTAGTATGCATCGTACTAAAATATTATCAAATTATACAGAGCGCTTTAAAAGTTATTCACGAAAAATCGATTTTTAGCTGCCTCTTTAGGGGATCATATCTCCGCAGGGGGGCTTAAACGGAAAAATTTTATAGGAACTTGTCGTGTTATTTTAATCTGTTCCATACGTGTGCGAGAGATTTCCCACATTTTCCCGGACACCCTGTATAAAATGAATTTTGATGGATTATTGAAAGTGAATATTAACGAGAACATGGTTATTAAGTTGGAAAACCCAATAAATAAATTATTAATACACAGAGATAACAAATAAATTTTGTACAAAAAACAAATAGGTACTAAGAACGGCCTTGTTAAGTTGTTAAAGAATAAGGTAACATTAAAATGAAAAAGTTAAAAACCGCAGTTCGTTAATAACTATGTCTCTATGTTAAAAAGATTAAATTCATGGGCATAGAGCAGGGGTGACCTACCGGTCGATCGCGACTATTAGTCCAGTCGATCGTAGCGAGGTCAAAAATATAAATACCTAGAACCAAGCCCGGGCCTACCGGGTGGTGCAAGGCACCAGGGCGCACGCTGTAGGGGCGGAAAAATGTGAAAATGAAAGGTAGGTAGTAGTTATTTAAAAATAACGTCCGTGGTGGCACTACCGCGTTGTCTAAAAGGTGCTGTGAAATGCAAAAACTGCATGTTTCAGTGCTTGGATAACGTTGACGGAACACGACAATAATGGGTTAAACATCCAGTAACCCGGCACTCACGGTACACTGGTATTTAGGCATAAGCCTTCGTGAGATGTCACAAAGATAAAAAAAAAAGACGGAAAGTCGGAGAAAGGGCAGAACGGGCGGGCGGTAGTTACTAATGATTGTGGTTTTTGAAAAAGTGAGGTGGGGGCCTTTTTTGTATTAATGGGAGTTGGGACACTGTTAAAAAAGTACAAAATTAGGGTGAGGACCTTTTTTTGCTCTTCAAAAATTTTTTCGCCGAAATATGAAATTGGTAGATCGCACTGGGTGTCGTCACTGAAAAGTCGATCTTGGGTCAAACAAGTTGGCCACCCCTGGCATAGAGGCTTCCTTATGACAAAGAAAAACTAATTAAATCACCTGGTACTACTACGACTACTTTGGCTGGTACTTTAAAGGTACGGAGTCTCCAAATAAATGGATACTCCTGGGTCACAATGAAGACAGTCACACGGGTTCAGTGGAGGTTCGTCAGAGGAGGAAGGGAGGCTTAGCCTCCAATAAAATTTGAGGCTATTTATCGCAATAAATTTTAAAATATTGACAAATAATTATATTTTTTTCTAAAAATGCTTGGGTATCATTACATACCATTAATTTATATATAAATAGAAATACATAATATGCCCGAATTAACACTATCACTACCTACCACACTGAATTAAACCGCACACGCATCGTGAAAATTTGAATAACGAAGGAACCATCAACCCGAAATAATAAATGCCATACGTAGCAACGGAGGCGAGCCTCTGGACGATACTACCGGCGGCTTTAAAAACACAGCTTCGCGAGCCCGATCAAGCAGAGACAAACGTCCCGCTTTTTAATTTTCGTCGCTTAAATGAAACCGACGGACAAGGCTGGTCTGGGAGTTGGTCTTCGTTAGAGCTCGTGTCACTTGAGTCACACACACGAGACTCATAAAAATATTTCGGCAAATCGTTTTACTGTTTCTTGGTAAAATTTGTGTATGAAACAGGCAGTATAGCAATGCTTTTTGGTAATATTTTAGTGTGTTTTAAAAGTATTTTCTTTCAAGGTGTTTTCTGAAGTTTTTTTTTAAATTTATTATGGAAAAGTTGGACGCAATTAAAAATTCTGACGATATAGTCGATTGGTTGCTGACAAATAATTTTAATTCTTTATCTTATAATAATAAATTTAACATTATTAAAACTCTGAAAAGCCCTTACCCAAATTTAATTTTAATTAAAGCGTCAGATAATTGACAAAATCGAGGATTTAATATCAGTTGGTACAATAAATGCGATTGGTTAAACTCCTCCATTAAACAAGAAGAGTTAATTTGAATTAAATAACTCAAAGACAACCCTTTTTCATTTTTTTATCTTTTTGACATCCCACGAAGGCATATGCCTTAATACCAGAGTACCGTGGGTGTCGGGTTATTAGATGTTTAACCCATCGTCCCCCTGTTCAGTCAACGTTCTCCAAGCACTAAAACATGCAGTTATGCATTTCACAGCACCTTTTAGACAATGCGGTAGTGCCACCACGGTCGTCATTTTATTTAAATAACTACTACCTAACTATGTCTCCCCGTTGGGAATCGAACCGGCGACCTCTGGCTTCAAAGATCAAAGCTCTGTCCACTGCGCCACGGGGGAGACACTTTCCTTGTTTTTGTTTTTTTAATGGTCAGTTTTATACGTATAATAAAAAATTTAACCATAAATGCGGCAATACACAATTATTGTTAAATATTTGCAATACCCCAAAAAAATACCAGCTTTTCGTGTATATAGTCTTTTTGACTTTAGCCTCCCCTGTTCTCCCATGCATGAGCCGCCTCTGCACGGGTTTCATCCTCGTTAGCCCTAGCCCATCCATATATAATCCTTCGTCGAATGCTCAGGAATGAAAACTTTTTAATATCGTTTATTCCAAGGCTCAATCATATTACTCCTTTATTATTTCTCTATGTTTTGCTAAACACATCAGGAATGGATAGTTCAGCAGGCGGATTCTTAACCGCTGTCTCGAGACGTAACGTATCGAGTCGCTACCGAATGGTGATTCTTAACTTATTTGAAATTCGATTCCGAGTCGATATCTCCTGAGTTCCATAACTAGGCACTATTCTTATTAAATAAGTCTATTTTTATTAATTATTTACGTAAAAAAGATGAGAAAATAAGGCCGATAGGTTTCGAAAGAGATATCGAGAACTCGATACCGACCGAGTCGTCACCTATCGAGAAGTTAAGAATCCGGGCCTAGGCCATTTTTAATGACTGTTGGCATTACTAGGCGAGTTTGATGTAATGCTTAAAAACGTAATAGTTTTTCTTTTATTAAGATAGTCTTTAATAAAACTGCCTTTGGCATTCAAAACAACTGTTGTTATAACTTTTCCCTATTGAAATTATTATGAATAAAGAGAAAAAAAAGACAATAATTTTTTAATTTTATGATGTGTTACTTAGAACTATTAGCAATTTTAATACTACTTGTCTTCTACACTTATTGTTAGTTTTAGCGGTTTAGCTAAAGAAGGTAAATAATTATTCATCTTTCAACATGCTGCAAATAATTACATACTTAATACTGTTTTAAGAAAAGAGTCTATTTGCGATAATTATTCTGTTGCAAATTTATCATTACTAAAATTAAGTACCGCAAAGGTTTATTTATATTTGTGGAATTTATGAAATATTTTAAGTTTAATTGGACACTTGATAATAATTCTAGCACAAATAGACATTACAAAATTTTACAATAATCTTTATACAAATGTTGCAAGTGTTTTATTTATATAAAATGATGTTGCTAGAATAGTCTTTTATAGTAAGAACATTTTAAAAGCGCAAATTCCGTACCCTTTAAAACTAATACAAAATAACATAAAAAGGCCGCTTGCAATCGGACTATTTTATACAAAGGCGCCGCTATTATTTACAGCGATGCGCCGATACACTATGGGATAGAAATCCATTATTTTGGCCAAAAAGCGACTTTGAAATTTTAATGGTTCATGCTGTGTATTTCAAAGTATATACACCAAACTACATGTACGCAAAATTATAAAAGGATATGACGACTTCTATTCGGGTAATAAGAAACTTGAAAATGTATTTTAAGTAAATATAAATATACAACATTTAATCTACTTAGTTTATTATTAGCCTTGTTTACTAAAAAAGTAAAAGAGTTTAAATAATAAGAGCAAATATAGTACCTATGTTTTTAAAGCATTTTAAAAGATTTTTTGGTGGTGATATAATATTCAGGGTATTCCATTTAAAAAAATCATACCTATTGTCGTACCCTGTATATCATATGAGATAATAATCATCGGATTACTGGTTAGAATACTACCGAATTAACCAAACAAGCTGACATTTTAGTTTATTTTGTACAATAAAAAATAATAATGTTAAGGGGGTGTAAATTTATAATAACATGTAATAAGTTTTAGGTTTCTAAAAGCATTTGTAATAATTTATAATATTTTTCCAGTAAAAAGCACCCCATTTTAAGTTAGATTGGTAAATTTCAGAATTTTGACCAAAAAATTAATTTCTATCCCATAGTGCGATGACCAGCTGCATCAATCGGCATATCATAAAAGAAATATAGCAAAGGCGGCCGCGAAGTCAAGCATGCCGATTTATTTGCTTTAAACTTTTTGTGATTTTTTTCTTATCAAAGAGCACCGAATTTACATTTTTAAACTGTTCCTTCTATACAATGGTAAAAAACTATTTTATCAACCCGGGAAAATTAAAATTTTAATAAACTTTCCATAGTTTTTTGTAAATAATTTTTAGTTGATTAAAATTTATTTCACAATTTTCGAGTTCAATCAACTTCACAATGTTGCCAGTGCTTATGTAAAAAGCGTCACGTTTAAAAAACATGCTAACAAAGAACAAGCAATAGAAAAGGGATGTCGTAGCTTGTACCTTTTGTGACGTAGGCACACTCCAACTACGCCATCGAACTATGCAGCGTTTTAAATAATTTCGCGCGCATTTCCACAAAAATGCAAATTTTGGCATTATTACAAAAAATCTTGCAATTGAAGAAAAGGTATAAAATACAATTTATTTAAGGGGTGGGGGTGTAAATTAATCACTTGACACCCGGTAGGTATTTTAAAACCGACCCTCTTAGGAATATTGTTCTTATGTCTGAAAAATGTTTCTCTTACAATTCTTAGCATTTTAACCCAGTCATATTAGTCAAATTAAAGAGTCAATCTCGAGTCTCACGGAATAAGCTGAATATCTGTACATACCTTTATTTTGGTACAAAAATACTCTCCTAAAATCCCCTGTGATATCGTGTAAGGAATTTGAAATATAACAAGTCAGATGTCAAAAAATCAGTTTTTGCAAATATCTCATTTCCTTACTTTTAATTGCATTTATATTTAATAAAAAGTTGTAGAATACAAAATTCTTTACAAATTTGATTCTAAACATTTTTTTGTCAGTCCAACGGATCCGATAATAGAGAGCGCAGAGTGTAAAGCACTTCACTGTATGTACATACCTTAGCACGCAATCAATCGTGATTTTAAGTCTAATATGTCATCTTTTTACTTAAGTATTTGCTAAATATCACGATTGATTGCGTGCTAAGGTATGTACATATACTAAAGTGCTTTACACACTGCGCCTCTATTATCGGATCCGTTGGTATGACAAAAAATGCTTAGAATCAAATTTGTAAAGAACTTTGTGTTTTACAACTTTATAATAAATATAAATGTAATTAAAAGTAAAGGAAACGAGATATTCGCAAAAACTGATTTTTTTGACGTTTGACCTGTCAAAATTCGAATTCCTTACACAATATCATGGGGGATTTTTGGAAAGTATTTTTTCTACCAAAATAAAGGTATGTACAGATATTCAGCCCATTCTGTGAGATTCCGAGGTGAAACCCTAAGTTAATTGGTCTATTTTGAAAGAAGAATTGTTTGCCTTATTAATGATTCTTTGCTTATAAAATGCTTTCTTTTTGCTATCACTTTTTTCACTTAAGATATACAGGTTACGATAAAAAGTACGTTTTTTTAATGGGACACCCTGTATTTTCAATTACCATTTAAAAGATAATTTAAAAGCGTTAAAATAATACTATATTTTATTGTCTAGTAGTCAATGGAGGAATATTTGAAAATTTTCTTAAATTTTAAGTTTATTTCCAACATATTTATTATTGTAATAATATAAATAATTTATTGAAGCATGTAAATATTATAAATGTCATAAGTTCTTGAAATTTGTTACTCTATTTTAGTTTAACTTAACTTATTCGTTTGTATAAATACAACTTTAATTCTTTCACTGTACGATTTTTTGATAATAATAAAGCACTAAATTTCAAAATGACAACAGCATGTCACGCTAACTGGTATTTTTATTGTTGTTCATAAATATGAGCCGATAATAATGTAACAATTTTTAAAAATATATTACCATCTAACTAGCAAACGGGTTAACCGAAAAAAATAAAGTTTTTACTATGGACGTAGATTTGCATGCTCTTCAATAAACTTCAATAGAATTTTTCTCAAAAATAATTAGGGGAGCCAATAATTGACCCCATTAAAAATTACATGGGATTTCCTATGTCCCGGCCGGCGATGCATCACTCATCACCCGGTATATATATATATATATATATATATATATATATATATATATATATATATATATATATATATATATATATATATATATATATATATATATATATGCAATTTCTAAACAATGTGTCAAAGACCGTAAGGAATAGAGTCAAGTAACTTGACTAGTCCAATTTCAACATGTCAATTTTAAGCATTATGGTTTCAGGACTGTAACCTTACCATTTTTCCCAAAATTTTCAAAATTGCATATAAAATATTGTGGGAAACTTGTCCGACAGAAAAGTGATGCGTGCGCCCAGTCCGCCACCCTAAATATTTGACATTGACAGGCTGGGTTAAAGCGCCGCATCCATATATGGCAGTATAAAAATTCGTGAGAGACCCGTCAAAAGGAACCCCCTAAAAGGTTTGAAAAGTGTTCTTATCATGAAATCCATTTCATTACTAGCCCAGTGACTCTTTGTATTGATATTAAGTAACACATTTAGTTTTCTTTCAAGGTTTATATTTTCATAATTCTTGTAGCAAATTTATGTTAGTGTATTGGCATCATTTTCTTTTTTTTTTTTCTTGACACCGATTGTCCGTAATACGGTCTAAACAACCTGTCGTACAACGAGTTGTATAGTCTGTGGGCTGGGTATTTTGATTGTCTGTTTTCTTGGACTTTATTTCTGTAATATTTTTTCTTCGCAAATTCTTGGGAATAAAAGTCCTAAATAAAAACCCTTGTCAAATTTTGTTTCTTAAAGTCACATATATATTTCTTCTAAATATTGACGTTTTGGCAAATTGGCCTTCATCAGAATATTAGGTCTATAATAAAAAGGGGGACAAAGAAGTACAATTAAAATAATTAGGGAGCCAATAATTGACCCCATTAAAAATTACATGGGATTTCCTATGTCCCGGCCGGCGATGCATCACTCATCACCCGGTATATATATATATATATATATATATATATATATATATATATATATATATATATATATATATATATAAAATATTCAAAACCATATATATATACATACTATACAGGATGTTCCATTTAAAAAACCATGTTTTTGTCCCATCCTGTATATTTTAAAAATCTAATTATTAATTCGGAAACTACAGAATTAACCCAACAAACTGGCATACATATTTATTTTGTACGATAAAACAACATACAAGTTAAGGGGGATGTAAATTTATAACTTGACACCCGGTACATATCCCTAAACGGTCAAATTGAAGCGATCCCGAAATTCCCATCTTGTGAGTTTATTCATAAAGCGTAATTTAAAAAAACTCCAATAAAAACAATATTTTTTATACATAATGCATATTTAAAGGTGTCATATAAATTTATGATTAACGATAACCCAACCTTAAAATTAAATAAAATAAATAAGAATTGACATTTATATCACTATTCAATAATAATCGTGTCATAAAAAGTCCTTAAAGAATTTATCGAATGCACCATATCGATTTAAATAATTATGTTGGATTATACTTCGAGATAATAATGTGCATGTTGTACGCATTGAAATTCATGTAATAAGTGTAATAAATGTTTTTATTTTAGATTATTACTTGTTTTTCAAGCTTAGCTGTATTGACATAATTTACTTTTTTGTAAGAAATTATACAGTTTACTCTGTTTTATTTAAAATGCCGACTTCAAAAATATATGCAGTTGCAATAATTATTTATAAATACTGTATAAGCAATAGGTTGAGGTATATCGTTTAGTAAAGCAACAACAAAGGATGTACGACCAGTCATCCAATCCGAAATGTTTACATGCGGCTATTTACGTTCGACTGTCTCTTTTCTTCACATTGCCTATGTGTTATTTCATTTCGCTGATCAGGTAGCAATTAGAAAAAAACAAAAAACCCCGCCGACTACTTAAATGTGGAAAATAATAATAACAATATTCACGAAAGTACTCGTATTTTTAAAAATATCGAGAATTATTATTAAGAAAAATGTTTAGAAATAAAAATAACTCCTTACTATGCAAACTCATTCATTTGAAAGAAGAAAGTTTTTTTTAATTTTTATGATAACACGATGAAAATTTAAAGTTGTACATTTGTTAATACCTATTTTGAAATGTAATATTTAAATAGAGCTTAAGAAATGTCAAAACAGTGAGAAGTCACAGAAACGCTTGTTATGTTGCAGTATTTTAGTTTCTAAAATTCCACACCACATATTAAACCCAAAACGTTCTTGATGTTTCGATATTTTCTTAACACGCGGATTTTGTTGAGCCTAGTAATGCGTATTGCGTATAAAGACAACAGTAACAATAAGAACAATTGCTCTAAAAACAACAACTTGACAAACAGGATAATGACGCCCAATACTATTTTATAATGATATTAAATTATGTTACAGATACGGTAACAGCTATTAACGTCCAAGCATTTGTTTGCAAGGCCTACTTAAAAATAACTTAAAAAATAGAAAAAACGCAAAATGCTAAAAATTAAAATATGACATGTGATACATAGTTGAATTTGTAATAAAAAATGGGATCAGATACAGGGTGTACTTTTTTTCGAGCCATATAAAAAATAAAGTTGATGATGGTTTCTTGAAAACGAAACGTCGGGTATAAAATCTAAAAATACCATCATGAAGTAGCTAAAAAGTGCCAATGAAAAAGTGTTATTAGTTTTTATATCTCTTCAAATAAAGTCGATATAGTAAAATTTTCGTTTTTGCCAAATATTTAAGCAGGCCATGAAATTTTTTAAAGTTTTTAAATGGCATGTAAATAAGCTTTAAAAAACACAACTTTTTCCTAATTTAACCTAAGCTGTATCTCCAATAGGTACTGGAATTCCCATGCTTAGGATCCTTATCTTGGACACACTGTATATATAATAATTTATAGGGACTTCCAAACATACAAAATTTTGTGAAAGCATGTGTGTTTATTATGTTGGATTAATACTTTAGTTTACTAATCAATAAAGCGTTCTTTTTATATGGAACAGCCTCTATATTAGTGAATTAAAAAATCTTTCAAAGAGCTTTAATAAATTACCAAATTTAATATATTTATCCTTATAAATTTCGGAAATATGGCCAGCCTAAAAACACATTTAAAATTTAAAAAACTGTTTTACCTTAAAAAATATTCCCAAATAATATCGTTTTTCTCCAAGCTTAAGTAAGGGCATTGTCCACCGGTTCATTGTGGGTAAAGTGTCTTCTATACAGTTTGGACAGTCTGAAAATAAAATTTTATTTAAATATATTTTAATAACGACATTAATTTATCAAAATGCCTTTTGCCAGCATATCCCATAAAGCTAAACTAACAATGACTGAACAAGTTCATATATGTGGAGAAATATTAATTTTTAGTAATAACCAAATTAGTTTACTTTAATAAAAAAAATAACAATAAATACAAAACAGGCCAAAACCCCATTTAGTAAATTTCCTAAAGGTGCACAAAGTGCCATTTTTCCGCACCCGAGCGCAGTTGACCGAACGACGCGTTGCGGAGATCGGATAAGCAGTCAAGTGCGGAAAAGGCATTTTCGGCTCGGCAAATTTTTTCTACGAGTGTAAGGAAAACACAAAAACTAAAATTTACTGTTATTTTTTAAAATTATTTTAACACAATGCTACCTAATACCCGACTTGTACTTATTAGAGACATTTTGCACCTCTAAATAACAGACGTTTTTTGGCCTCCTTATGGTTATCGTTATTAAACATAACGATTACGGCAGCAGTTTAAGACAGAGATTTTGCAGCCTCTTCGAATAAATTTATCTTGCGTCTGCGCTTTCGATACATAACCTTATTTTTACCTGTGGTTCACCGATTTTAAAGTTTACGAAATCAGTACTTACTTTTATTTTCCATAAGTTATATATTAATATTTAAATATATGCAAATAATTCTCTTGATTTTGTTTTTCAAAGTAAATGTAACAATACACTATAAGCAAAACACAAAAAGTAAAGTTAGGTTTGGTAGTAGAATAAAAAGCAAGTGTGCCAGATTGTAACATGCAAATAGATTACTGATTTAAAACATCCTTAAAAATGCAAGTCCGTTTTAATTTCTTTACACTATTTTATTTTTCTTACTGTTATAGATTTTTCGCTAATTAGAGCCTATGTATCAATGATATTTTAATCAATACGGCATTAAAATGTCAGCCTTCTTAAATAATTGATATTAAAAATTCTACAATCCGACAACCACGCAGTTTAACAATAACGATAACGATAAGCTCTTCGGTATTCATCCGTAATTCAAGGAGTCCGTTATGGTTAATAACGATAACGGATCATGTTTGCGTTACTGCGCAGACTCAGAATAACGTTAACCACAACGGAATTGCAAAATAGGAGGTGCAAAATGTCTCTATTATTATTGTTGGTAAATTTACAATTTTCGGTATTTTGCAGGTTGTATACCAGAATGAAGAAGTTTTTTTAAGTTGGGGAAAGATTTGGGTTCAATATTTTTGTACTTTTCCGCACGTAAGGAAAAGTAATTTTTTTTTCGGAAGCGAGTAGGAAAAATCAATATTATTTTATAATACAGTGCTTATAATCTGGTCGTTTTATATTGAGAAAAATACCCAGTAAGTAACTATGGTTACTGAGTTTTTAAACCAATAAAATACAGACGTTTTCAGAACATACAGAGGGCACAGGCTTTTTCAGATTTTTTTTGAGAATAGGGAAAAACCACTAATATAGCCCAATTTATTTCTCTTTGGCTTTATGGTACTATTTATTTTCTACCAAAGAACAATAAAAAATTATTATTTTATGTTTTATAAGAAGATGTACTACAGTGTGTTCTATTATTTTTATTTTAAAGCATGTAGATGCAGAATTGAAATAACGATCATAATATGTATATCTGTTTTACATGTGTTTTAAATATAATTGTGACGTAAATTATCATTACAGATTGTAAAAACCCGTCATAAAATTTAAAAATTCTTCATTATCATTTTTTTCAAGATGTTGTAACGCTAAAAACATTAACTTTCGGTTTAAATAAAAATTTTATGGGATTCATTCCAAAGCATAAATTAAAAAAATATTTTGGTTATTAAAACTATAAAAACTTTTAGCTCTGTTTCATGGTCTTTTAAGAATTATTTATAATAAATATACTTTTGACATCTTTATAAAAATAACTTTTAGGTAGTTAAATTAATAGGATACGAAACTTCTAAGTCAGTAAGAGAAAGTTATATTGGTATCTTGCAGCTATTCTCTTGCAAAAAAATATTTGTTAATTAATTATATAAAAGAAATTGGCAATTCACACAAGATGTTAATTTAAAAACCTGACACTTTTTATAAACTGCATGCGCTAAATGTAAAAGAAAAAACCTTTAAATGCCACTTGCTCAGCAAAATTTAAAGCATTTTAAAAGAAAAAAATTGAATTTTGTAAAACGTTTCCTTATTATGCAAAAACTTGGGTCTACGAATGGAATGAAGATAAAAATATTAGAAAAAGTACGTAAAATTATACAGGGTGATAGTTTCTCTTTATGCATAAACTTGAAAAATTATTGCTAAGGACAACCAGTGACTGAAAATTAAAAGAAAAAATACAGTAAATTGTATCCGCAGTTGGTTTCTTGTAATACATTTTTTTAATAGCTATTTATGTATCAAGGGCGTTACTAGGACTAAAATGACCGTTTTAATGGCATATTTTCAGGAACTGGTAAGTTATTGATTTTATTTTAATACATATTTTTAACAAACTTTATTATTTTTAGTCAGAAAAATACAGTACGAACTCTCTCTGGACCAAGTATTCCACCCTAAGGTCTACGTTGATGGTCTATGAAAATATAGACATTTCGCAATACTATCGTCTCATATCTTTTTAAAAGTTAAGTCGAAAGGATACGTCCCGAAGAAGTCTAAAGTTTTAGGTAGGTAAGGAAAACAAATATTAAAATTTATTAAGAAGGCTCCTGATGATATCTACTTGGTACACAAAGTCATATTGGTAATGGGTGTTTTTGGAGGTTTAAGACGAGATGAGCTGGTCAAAATGACTATTGATGACCTTGAAGATAGAGGAACAGTCTTGGTTATAAAGGTACCAGAAACTAAAACTTCAACTTCAAAAAGTTTTACTATCATTGAAGAAGATTTAGGCGCTTTAAATTTAATAAAAAAGTACACAACATTAAGACCAGCTGGAATAAAGGAGCGAAGATTCTTTCTTACCTATAGAAAGGGTCGATGTACAGTACAACCCATTGGAAAAAATACCATAGGAAGCGTCCCGACATTGATCGCAAAATTTTTAAAATTGGATAATGCAGAAGCTTATACCGGCCACTGTTTGCATCGTACATCGTCAACTTTACTTGTTGAGGCAGGTGCTTCGTTTGAAACGCTAAAACAACATGGGAAATGGAAAAGCTCTTCAGTAGCTGAAGGATATATAGAAGAAAGTATTTCATCCAAAAACAAAGTAGCCAAAATGATTGCCAATTCAGTTAATTCCGAGGTTAATTCCGTATCGACTATTGAAAATTCTTTAATGGACTGTTCTTCTATACAAAATAGCGTTATTGCTACCACCGCTGCTACCATCACAAAAAACACCGACCATTCTATAGTGGGATCAGCTACATTTTCCGGGACATTTCAAAATTGTAATTTTTATTTTGGAAATAAAGTTTAATTTTTAGTATTGTTTAAAGAAAACATATTTTTTGTATAAACTTGATCTTTATTGTGAGAGAATTGGATAAGCAATAAAATTTCCATATTAGCGCATTAGGGCATAATAAGCGGGCATTATCATAATGCCCGCTTATAATGCCCTAGGTGTGATAACAGGTATTATTGCTACCATAACATATTCCGCTTCTAAGGTATTACAGATCAATAATAGATGGGTAAAACATAAATATTATGACTAAGTGGAAAAATTGCTTTTTAATATTTCAAAAATTACTAGATAATTACTCTACAACTGTTTCGCCTTTCTAGGGTTTCGTCAAGGGTACTTCGTATACTAAATTTAAAAAGAAAGATTTACAAACAAAACCATTTAACACGTTTTTCCCAAAAAGGTCTATAAAATATTATTATTAAATAGACCTTGTTATTGAGCTTAACCGGTATGTCTAATTATAATAACTTTATAAAAATAACCAATGCCCAATTTAGGTTATTTTTTTAAATTTAGGCAACTGCATCAAAGGAGAGTTTTTGACGCACAAGAATAATTAAAATGCCCCACAAAGTCCTCCGGGAGGATTTTCTAGTAGAGGAAAGTGGGGAGGTTTCATACAGTTTTTATATATTGCTTGTGGAATGCCGTGTTTTAGGTATATCTGTTTTAATTTATGACATACTAGTAGCTTAACTATTTTATATTGTATTAGAACCTTAATTTTATTGAAAATCTACCTGCGCGAGTTTCCATAGGACTTTTACAAAAAAAGCAAAATGTATGAATGTACCCCATTAGTGGGGTACATTCATACAACCGAAGGGGCACATTTAACATCACTATTAATTCGTCATAATTATTGTTTATTATTGTTTTATACCTTACTTTATAAAAAAAACACAAATACATTTTTTTAACATACAAAACAAATAGTAAAATTCAAAATTAAAAAACAGGTTTTATCCAAATCTGTTAATGCCTATGTTAACATCGCAATAGTTTCGTGATATGAACATAAGTAACGAATAGTGAATAGAGTGTCATTAAACGGTCTTTACGTTACATGTATGGTTATCTACCAAAGATACTTAATACCATTTTTTGTTTTAGTCAGTTATATTTAATAAAAGTAACAATCTCAAAATGTAAAAAAAATATTGCTTATACATTATTAATTATATCAAATAAAAAACTCTAGTTAACACAAAGATACCTTAACTTACAAAACCTAAAATTAATATGCCCATGTTATTAACAGATTATGACCTAAGATCTATGGTAATATCACCACTATGTCTAATAAATTAACTGATCGTTGACATTCAAAGACACAATGTTCATAAAGCACCCTGTTTTTTTTTCCGTAAAAATAAAACTTAAACTACTTTATATAATATTTACAACTATAATCGTCGGTGTAACAAAAAGTAGTTAAAAAATATTCATAAACGGCCAGGGGTACAATGATACAGTATGAATGTGCCCCATATACTTGTGTATGAATCTGCCCCATCACATGGTAATTAATAAAAAATTTGAAATAGAAAAACCGTATTTTTCTATATTAATTTACACAATAAATAAGTGCCTTTGTATTATTATAATTAGGATTAAATAGCAATAATTAATCCAAAAATAGTAACTGGCCATAAAATATGTCCAAAGTTACGTTATGAAATTACTTACGCGAGGCAAAAACACGTTCCGTGTTGTGCACTCGATCTTACCGCACCGAAAATTCTGAAACTTCACTAGTCTGTAAACACACATAAAAAGTGTGCATACCCACTTACGTTACTATTTTACTTCGTGTCTAACTTCAGATAAGCTCAATGTATGTAAGTGCCCCTTGTATGAATCCACCCCACTTTCCCCTAAACAGTTTTATGAAAAATATGGTGCGCTACTGCATTTGCCCATAATAAAAATATTATTTTAAATTCCCGTATAATTTTAAACAAATTATAAAGTAGTAATCAATAAATAAATATGTTTATTATTATTGATTAATTTTTATGTATTTTTTAAGTATTTTTAAAATGTCTTTCAAATTTATTAAATTATCCAAACTGCTGTAAAAGGTGTATGAAAAATATATTTTTCCACGACCGTTAAAAAATTCTGTTTTTTAATCGTTAACATAAAAATAAAGTACTTCATTCTAGTACACTATATAAAGTGTTAAAAAAAGTAACCTTTTTAACACTTTAAAGCTTTTTTACATTTTGAATTAGTGTTTTGTTTTCCTGCCTTCTACAATTATCCCTAATATCAATTTATGCAATGTAACAGTAAACGCGACATCAACTGAACCAAAAGGTCAAGTTACCTTTGATTTTGTCATTATTTCTTTTAGTTCGTGTGTCACTAGTTTTAAAATTTGACAGTTTGCGAATAAATTTAATAGAAATTATTGAAAATTAACAGTTAAAAATGAATTTGGATGACTAAGAAATTAAAAAAGAATTTATACTGTTTTAGTATTATTTCTACAAAAAGTAAGTTATACAATACAATTTTCTAAAATTAAATAATAAATGCATAGTTATGAATAGGATAATTGTCTCTTAAAAATAAGCAGGCTATGTTTTTTGTTGCAATATAATGGCTGTGCTGCCAAAATTAAAATTAATAAGTTTAGATAAATAAAACATATATAAAATGGTATTTTGGGAAATTTTTATACCGTCGTAGAAAAATATAGTATGTAACACATGCATAAAGTGTCATTTTTTTACTCATGGGATTTCCGCACGTGCTGTCAAACTTCCCATTCGTAAAAAAGTATCACTTTATGCACTTGTTACATAAATTACTATTTTTATAAGGTTTGACCCTGTTTTTTTTTATCTTTGGATATACCACGAAGGCTAAAAGCCTAAATACTAACGTACCGTGGCTGTCTTAAGCGAGGTAAGAGGGAGTTTGTTGACACGCGACTTAAATACTTGAAGATTTGGGGGAAGGAAAAAGCTCCACGGGCAGTAGGTTCCACAATCTAGAAATTCTAGGGATAAAAGAACGAACAAAGTGGGAAGTTCGGGGCCTGTCCAGTTGGACCTTATAGGGATGCATACGCGCGGAACCACGAGTTTCTCTGTTGGGAACCGCAAGTGGAGGAACCATATTGGACAATTCCTCAGAGCAGAAGCCATTGAAGTACCTATAAAAAGCGATAAATCTCCCACAGCCCGACGATGGGCAAGAGAGGGAAGCCTTTCTGTAAGTAAAGGATCATTAACGAATAGCTCTTCTTTGAATAGAATCAAGAATGCTTAGGGTTGTGGGGGACGCCATGCCCCAGATATGAGAACAATATTCCAAGGGAGTTGGTTTCTTGTAAAACATTTTTTATACTAGGTGAAAAATTGTTTCGCCTGTAGTTTAAAAAATATGACATTTAGGACAAGTTTTTCTTATTTTTTTAATCAGCCCTAAAGTTAAGTTAGTATCTCTAGACACCCAGTATACATCGTATTTGTAACTTGTTTATTATATTTCATAAATACGTTTCAAAACAAATTGCTTCTATTTAAAACAAGTTTAGTTAATTTTAAAGATTATAAAAACCATAAAACAGGGCAAAAATTAAGTAAGGCGTAATACAAGTATTACTATCTTGATTACATTGTTTTAAATTTTGTAGTTACGCCTCAGTTTTTCACCAGATTGTAAACACATTTGACCTATTTAATTAAACAAGTACATTTTGTAATAGTAGCATAAAAAGCGGCAATGGCCTATTCTACTTTTTAAAATGGTAACTTTGTTTGGCAATAATTGTTTAAAAAAAAGGTCTATGGTACCAAGGGCACCTCGGAGTACCTTCCAACGTGGATGTTAAATGGTGGATCTTTGGTATGTCCGGGTGACAATCGCCATCTGCGAAAACACTACGCCATACATTTTACCTAGGGCAAATAAATCAAATCCCTTGCTGTCATTACCCATTCGGCCCACCAACAGACAAAACCACTACCAAATACGCAGGCAGAGGGTCGAAACAAAAATAATGATTTAAAGATTAAGAAGAAAAAAAATTTTAAGAACGAGAAAAATTTTGGTATGAACCAAGGACTTGACCATAGCCCCGGTGATTTTGTAGCAAATCACCTCGCTAAAACAGGATATACCCGAAGAAAAGTATTTAAATATAAAAACGGGATACTCCATAATTTATCCTCGTTGTCAACCCTTCGATCAACGATATCGGGGAACCTACTTGACACCAGGCTCACTGGCCTATCATGGTCTTTCACATGACTCAACCAGAGATAACCCGAAATGCGAAGCTTCCAACGCCAACACTCGTTTACTGAAAAACTCGTTGTTCGAAACTCGACAACAACCAGAAAAATAATGGTCCCTTAAGCAAAAATTAACAAAACTGGAGCATTGACGGACTCCAAGAGAAAAAACACAAAAGGGTTTGAAAAACGCTCGAAAGTTACAACTGGTGGAACTCCTACTGGAACCAACCTAAACTCCTTCTGGACTGGGCAACACTGCACTGCCAGAAATGACCACACGGTACTATATGGAGCTGAGGATTCCTTATAGGATGGGTGCTGGAACGAGCAACACTGCATAGCCAGGAGATCTTAAAATATTCAACAAAACACCAGAATGTTAGCTAAGTTTGTGCAAAGTAAAAGAAGAACCTATAGGTACTGGAACGAGCAACACTGCACAGCCAGGGGATCCTAAAATATTCAAAAGGTTAAGAACAAAGCACCAAAATGTTAGCTAAGTTTGTGCAAAGTAAAAGAAGAACGTTCGGTCAACGGACAAAACTAAACACTGCATCACAAAAAACCGATTGCCAATCACACAAACGTCTAACTTAAAAGAATTTAAAGAGTATGGAATAGTTATAATATTTAAACTGTAGATGTCAATAATTAATTGAAGTTAACTTGAACGAAGATTGTTAAAAAAATTTAAAAGGGAGAAAAATGGAAAACTACAAAAGTTGAACGGTTGATTTGACAATTTTTTAAAATATAAGATATTATTATTTCAAAACTATTAAATGAAAATTAGGTTAAAAAAATGACTATGGCATTGAAAAATTACAAAAGGGTTCGTGTGAAAAACAATCGTCAGGCCGTCCTTGTTAGCAACGACGCCACCTGAAAACCGCGCAAAACGGACGTTAGACAACGCTAACGGGCGCATGCGTTTGTTGTATTTGCTCGCCTTTTACGATTAGGACACAACAATCCTCCGAACCTATTCTTATCACCCGGATTCAGACGGGGTGACAACCTACCATCTGGTAGCTTGAAACCAAAGTCTGACATGCCTACTAACCGACCATCTCTAAGTTAAACTCATATGAATCAAGGGACACATAAGGGTGAATGTTATTGAGAAAGATGTACAAATTTGTCATAGATACTTAAACTTAGATGATAGCGAGCTGCATATCAAACTGAAAATTGATTTTAACTTAAAATTTACTTTTACGCTAAAAAAATTTACAGGTGCGAAAAAAATGTACAGGTCATGACCCTAAACTATCCTAAATCTTATACCGTATTTAATTTACACCTAACATAAGCTAAATTTACCGAACTAACGTCCTGACTGCTGAGCAAAAAATATTTCTTATATCTTTAACTTTAGACTTCAGCTGCAAGTCAAAACTAACTAAAGTAAGAATACGAACTAGATTCATATAGATATCTATATACAAATTTATACAACAGGCCTCTAATAAAGATCAAATTGTTTTAAACTTGACCAAAAAACTATATATCGTCAGTTTGCCTAAATGCAAAAAAAACGAACGTCATCATAATGACACTTTTTTCCTAAAGAAAAAAAACAAGATGGCTTGCAATTTGCAAAGCTCCCAAAAATGACAAACTTAGCACCTAACAAAGCTGTCCTGACTAAGTAATGTCGCAAAAAAAAATGGACCGTACCAAAAACGCCTACCACTGGCTATTAATCGCAAGAATTAAAGTTTTGTGAACAAAAATAAAAGGTTTATTGAAAAATTAACATAAAATGTTCAGATAAACTAGAATCACTAAGGGTGAGTTTAAGGCTCTGACAAATTAGAGTTAGACCCAAAGTATGGTTTCAACTTAGAGACATGCCAAACTCCGGCGTCGGTTCCATCCAAGTTGTCTAGTTCATACACCACCTTTGAACGAACTTTTCTAACCTTGCACAAAACAAAGCGATCAGCTAGTTTAACTGAAAAATCATTAGCCGCGTTAGATAATACAAAATTTCTTTTCCAAACTTTTTCGCCTACTTTATACTCGTGATCTCTTCTTCTAAGATTATATTGATGACAGTTTTTCTGATACGCGGTATCAAGTTTTTTTGAACTTCAGTATAAAGTAATGGAAGTTTTTCTAACTCTTTGGTGTACGTAGCGCGATCACAAGAGTTCAAGTCTATATTGCCTGCATCCACCTCATCATAAAAATCACCTGAAACTGGAACTTTTCGTCCGAAAACAATGTAATTGGGACTGAAATTAGTGACTTCTGAGACAGCACTTCTCAGGGCTGAGGCAATTTCTTGTATGTGAAGGTCCCAGTCTTTATGAGAGTCTTTAATATAGCAACGTATGCCTGCGCCAATAGTTCTATTTATTCTTTCAACGGGATTTACTTGAGGGTGGTAACGACAATTAAACAAAACTTTTTAATTTTATATTTGTCAAAAAGGTTCTTGAAAACTCTACCAGTGTGTGCTGGTGCGTTATCGAGAACTAAAATACGGGGTACACCATAAGTTAAGAAAATATTTTCCAAAAAATTAGAAATATTTTGTGCAGTCGCCTGCCTTAAAGGTTGTACGATAGTATATTTGGAAAAGTAATCTGCAGCAACAACTAAAAAGGCGTTCTGTCTAGAACTACGTGGGAACGGTCCCATAACGTCTACTGCGAGTAATTCAAAAGGAAAAGATACTTTTTTCTGTGCGCCCATGAGTCCAAAGCGAGAAAAATTAGGCATTTTTTGACTATGGCACGTATTACATTGGCGAACATATTTTAAAACATCTGATCTGACCCGTGGCCAGTAATAGTTTTCTTGTATTCTTTTTAAAGTTTTAAAGTATCCTAAATGCGCGCCAGATGACGGACTGTCATGACACGTTGAAAGTATATTTTTTCGCTGAGATGCTGGAACCACAAGTTTCCACTCGGCGACATTAGTTTTTAAAGGTAATTTACAAGAAGTATGCTTATAAATAAATCCGTCCTTAACGACAAAATGTGGACAAAATCTTCTCCCTAAGAGAAACATACCAATCATCCAAGCTATCCAAAGTCACATCAAGAATGTTGACATCAGCTGTCGGCTCTAATCTGGACAAAAAATCTGGCAAAATGTGATCTTTTCCAGGCCTAAATTTTACCTCGAAGTCATACTGTTGTATTGTAGTAAGCCATCTAGCAAGTTTACCCTGAGGGTTCTTAAGTTTACGAAGCCACTGAAGACTAGCGTGGTCAGTTCTTACCTGAAATCTTTGACCTTCGACATAGCAACGAAACTGTTTGAGCCCAAAAGCAAAGCTAGAAGTTCTCTGTTAGTAGTAGAAAGATTTCTTTCGGTACGAGTAAGACTCCTACTGGCATATGCGACTACCCTTTCTACACCATCTTGTTCTTGCATGAGGACTGCGCCTACGCCGTACGCACTTGCATCACAATCTATACAAAAGGGGAGCGAAAAATCGGGTGATGTAAGAATCGGAGCCGAAACCAGCCGTTCCTTGATTTCCTTAAAGCAGCTTCTGCCTCATCTGTCCACACGATAGGTTGATTCTTGCCACGACCTTTCAAAAGGTCATTCAAAGGAGAAACTAAAGTACTAAAATGGCTAATAAACCTCCTATACCATGAACACATAGAGACAAAACTCTTGACTTGTGTCGTCGTCTTTGGTCTTTGACTTTCAACCATAGCCCTAACCTTGTCCGGATCTGTTCTAAGTCCAGAACCATCAACAACAAAACCTAAATATTTCAGGGATTTTCTAAAAAATTGGCATTTTTCGAAATTAACAGTTAGGTTAGCATCTAATAGGCGACGATGGACTTCTTTTAAGACTGAAATATGGTCATCGAAACTGCTTCCGAGGACTATTAAATCATCTAAGTAACAAAATAATTTTGGCTGCAACTCGGGTCCAAAAATGGAATCCATCAGTCGTTGTTGGTTTTGAGCTGCATTTGTTAACCCAAAAGGAAGAACAGTAAACTGGAACAAACCTCTAGAGCTAACAGAAAAAGCTGTTTTCTCTTTGGAACTTTCAGAAAGCGGAATCTGCCAAAAACTGTGTCTCAAATCGATACTAGAGATATACTTGGCGTCTCTCAGCATGGCGAGAATGTCGTCAATGCGGGGCAAAGGATAGCTATCCTTCTTCGTGACCTGGTTAATACCTCTGGAATCCAAAACTAATCTGTAGGAACCATTCTTTTTGGAGTCATAAGAACTGGGGAATTCCACGGACTGCGAGAAGGTTCAACAACCCCTAACTTAAGCATTTCGTCAAGTTCCTTGTTGAGATGTCCCATCATAAAAGGTGATAAACGATATTGCCTCTTTTTAAAAGGTTTGGCGTCGCCAGTGTCAATATCAACAACTAATTTATCAGTTCGACCTAACCTATTTTCCGAAGATAAATCTCTAAACATGTCGACTACTGGATCAGCACATATCTTTTGTTCAGACGTAAGAGAAACTTCATCAATTCTTTTACATAAATCAAGAAGTTCATTTATGCTCTTAATATCCTGTAAAACCAGGGCATTGACATATCTAGGCAGTAAATTCCTTCGAATAATCTTTAACTGCTCTATTTGATTAGGTGTCACAGATAATCTAGAAAATAAATTCAACATACTTGAAACGTATAAGTTTACTGACTCCGTTTTGCCTTGAAATCTGCCTTTAATTTGGTCTAGCAAAATCTCATCATAATCCAAAGGCAGGAAATCTCTTAAAAGTCTAGAGGTAACGTCCTGCCAAGAATTGAAACTATCACGATTCGCTCTAAACCAAGTAAGCGCAGGACCTTCAAATAAATCGATACTACTTTTGAATAGCTGTTCATCAGTGACCGACCTGGCTTTAGACAACTCACTAACGCGTTCTAAAAAAGCTTTAACACTGTCGCCCCCAGAAAAGGAAATGCCCCATTTACACACGGGTATACTAGAAGAAACAGGTACGGAAATCGGTACGACAGTATAAGACGTACTGGCAGCTGCATTACCTAATGGGTTTTGCACTGGTACGGGTACTACATTTGGGTTTGTATACCTAGCCCCTGGCTTTAGGTGAGGAGAAACTTTGAATAATAAAATAGTGTTCAATTCAGAACACGTGTTAAGCCAATCAGTTACTAAATCCGCGTAACCGTCCGCGTCATCAACAGGTACTCTAAATCTCTTAATTCTATAAAAACCGAAATAAGTCTGGACCTAATGGAACGGCACACGACGTCTGATTCAGTTCCAGTAAAACTTTCAACTAAGGTTTTTAAAGCAGGAAGCGATATCGAAATAAAATTTGTTTCGTGCACAAATCGAACCTTCATCACCCCATAATGGTTAAAAAGGAATCGTAAAAGTCAAGATGGAAAAGATATGGTATAATAAAAGTCGCCCCAGCCACGCAGTTATGATCAAACACCCTTTGAAGTTCAATAGTGCAGTCAGTTGAGAACAGAGTTTATTGGTAATATAGAAACAAACGCTTTAACATTGTTTTTAATAGATAGCTGAAGTCGTAGGCCTTTTTATTTTTAAATAAAAAACACTCGAATTACATCTTAACAAACAATTTCAAAACAAGAAACAGATACGGTTCCCTGAGGCGCAGCTGAGTCTGTTTTTCTTGTAGAGTTTCTTAAAATGAATATACTGTTTTTATTGTACCCATTTGTAACACCCCAGTACAGAAAACACTCGTCGTTTTTCACCTTTTTATCATCAACAGCCAAACAATTTATAAAAGAACGGTAACAGTAAAAACACAGCCATGGTATCGCTCTCTCGTTTTTTTGGCTTTGGAAGGGACGAAGGGAAAACTTTACAAATCCCTTTAAACTAAACAGTCATCTGCTCAAGTCTGCAATAGTATTGGCGCTAACTAAAATATTTAAATTTAAACACTTTATAATCTCAGTCCTTTCTCGACAAGAGACATAGCGGCCAGCGACTCAGATACGTAAGGAACAAAGAACAGCTAACTGCGACTGTAAGGTAGTAGCTTATATGTTTAATTGCAACCAACAAGAAGTGAGAGCCAGTGCCGATCAGGAGGCAAAATTCCACAACGCCAGCCACCTCAGCCATTTTTACACCTGGTAAGAGTATAGATAAAATACTGGGCGTTCTTTAAACTTTATCTGATCAAAGAAATAGCAATAAAAGTGCCAGTAAAAAATCTCTTTGTATACCCAAAGCCCTTGCTACTAAATAAGCCGAGGCAACATAAACATATCCTCTGTATAGGCAGAAAGCAAATATAAGGGTTCTTTTCTTCTTTTTATTCTGAAATATATTTGACTGAAAAAGAAAGGTTTAAGACCTTTTTTTAAATGTCAACTACACCTCACAAAATTGTCAATCTTAAATTTTTAAATAATGCGTAATTTGTTTCAAAACAGGTGTCTTCTTTATACCAGGCGTTTTATTTATAAAAAGGTACCGGGTTGGCGCTAGGCTCTAAAAAACGCCCCTGTATATAAAACCTTTATTGAAACCCAAGATTCTCACCGTGCAGCGAGCACGGCAAATGACAAACAGGCTTAAAATGTCAGGTATTTGAAATGGCTGTACAGCAGAGAGAGAATACTCTATTTTTCATGTTTAAACACATTGTGTAGCAAAGAATAAATTTTTTAAAAGAAATTTGAGAGGGCTATTCAACATTATAATACTAATTTTTGAGACAAGCCCAGCTATTCTTACATGTTATGGGAGATATTTCGCCCATCATCCACTGTGCCTTCTATCGCACACAAATTATACCAGGAATTTTTTCTGGGCCTCTTAATTCTTGCATCATTTTACTCTTGAAACACCCGCTTTTTTATATGTATAATAATATCATATATGTACTCACATAATTTTGTCTTTATATAATAATAAATAAGATGGTTTAAAATTTTAAAAAAATTTAACAAAAAAAAAAAAACATATTTAATAAAAATTCTTTTGAAACATCCCGAATGGAGTTTTTAATGTTTTGAGTAAAATTTATGTTTTATTGTTTTTCAATAACAATATTGTATTGTCAAAAATGTTGTAAATAAAAAATTAACATTTTCTTTTTGGTCAAAATTCTATTGAAAATCACTTTTTCCATCTCTTTAGTTTTGAGATATTTATGATTTTAATTTTTTTAAAAATATGTTTTTTCTCAGAAACTATAATAGATACAAAAATTTGAATAAAACAAAAAATATAGACAATTAAATTATTCATCTAAAATATTATTTAAAAAAATTGCATATCTTAAATAATAACAAAGATATAAAATAAAATGTGATTTTCAATAGAATTTTGACCAAAAAATGTTAAAAAATTATTTTTTTTTATTTATAATATTTTTGACAATTTTTCATTGGAAATCAATAAGCTTGATCAACTTTACCCAAAAACATTAAAAAACTTGAAAAGAATCGATAAATAAACTTTTTTAATTTTTCTATTTTTGAAGGGGATAGCATGAAAAAATTCCCTAAAAATCGATTTTTATTAATATCTCGATAACTATTAGGTTTAGAAAAAAGTTAAATAACTTTTAGAATAGAGAATTTGTAATTACATCTTTTTTGTTTTACAATTTTTTTTCCATCTCTTTTAGTTTTTGAGATATTTATGATTTTAATTTTTTAAAAATATGTTTTTTCTCAGAAACTATAATAGATACAAAAATTTGAATAAAACAAAAAATATAGACAATTAAATTATTCATCTAAAATATTATTTAAAAAATTGCATATCTTAAATAATAACAAAGATATAAAATAAAATGTGATTTTCAATAGAATTTTGACCAAAAAATGTTAAAAAATTATTTTTTTTTATTTATAATATTTTTGACAATTTTTTCATTGGAAATCAATAAGCTTGATCAACTTTACCCAAAAACATCAAAAAACTTGAAAAGAATCGATAAATAAACTTTTTAATTTTTCTATTTTTTGAAGGGGATAGCATGAAAAAATTCCCTAAAAATCGATTTTTATTAATATCTCGATAACTGTTAAGTTTAGAGAAAAAGTTAAATAACTTTTGAAATAGAGAATTTACAGGTACATCTTTTTTGTTTTATAAAAATTTTTCTATCTTTTTTAGTTTTTGAGATATTTATGATTTTAATTTTTTTTTAATATTTTTTTCTCAGAAACTATAATAGATACAAAAATTTGAATAAAACAAAAAATATTGACAATTAAATTATTCATCTAAAATATTATTTAAAAAAATTGCATATCTTAAATAATAACAAAGATATAAAATAAAATGTGATTTTCAATAGAATTTTGACCAAAAAATGTTAAAAAAATTATTTTTTTTTATTTATAATATTTTTAACAATTTTTTTATTGAAAATCAATAAACTTAATAAATTTTACCCAAAAACATCAAAAAACTGCAAAAGAATCAATAAATAAACTTTTTTAATTTTTTAATTTTTTTCTAGGGGATAGCATGGAAAAATCCCTAAAAATAGATTTTTATTAATATCTCGATAACTGTTAAGTTTAGAGAAAAAAGTTAAATAACTTTTAGAATAGAGAATTTACAGGTTAATCTTTTTGTTTTATAAAAATTTTTCTATCTTTTTTAGTTTTTGAGATATTTATTATTTTAATTTTTTTTAAAATATGTTTTTTCTCAAAAGCTATAATAGATACAAAAATTTTAATAGACCAAAAAATATAGACAATTAAATTGTCCATCTAAAATATTATTTACCAAAATTGCACAGCCTAAATAATAACAAAGATATAAAATAAAAAGTGATTTTCAATAGAATTTTGACCAAAAATGTTAATTTTTTTTTATTTACAACATTTTTGACAATATTGTTATTGAAAAACAATAAACTTAATAAATTTTACTCAAAAACATTAAAAACTCCATTCGGGATGTTTCAAAAAATTTTATTAAATATGTTTTTTTGTTAAATTTTTAAAAATTTTAAACCATCTTATTTATTATTATATAAAGACAAAATTATAATGGGTGATATATATGATAGGGTAGAATATTATTATACATATAAAAATAATACAGGGTGTTTCAAAAATTAAAATGATTTTTTTAAATTAAAATTTGAAAAAAATTCCCACAATTTTATTTATGAATATGTCACGATGAAATTTTAGTGGATGATGTTTATGATAGGTTAAAATATTATAACACATATAGGAATAGTACAGGCTGTCTCAAAAAATTAAATATTATAATGTTGGGTAAACATATAAAATTTCTTTAAAAAATTTATTCTTTATACAATGTGTTTAAACATGAAAAAATAGAGTATTCTCTATATACAGGGTATTTCAAATACCTGATACCAAAATTTTAAAATATTTAATCATTTGCATTATACGGTGAATCTTAGGTTTTAATAAAGGTTTTATATACAAAGTGTTTTTAAATTTCTTGCCAACATTTTTTTATAAATAAAACGCCTGGTATAAAAGTATATTGCAAGCAAATGAATATACGCACATTATTTAAAAATTTAAAATTGACCAGATTTTTTTGTACAATATACAGGGTGTAACGAAAGTTGGTATTTAAAAAAAAGTCTTAAACCTTTTCTTTTTCAATTAAATATTTCAAATTAAAAAAGAGAACCATATATTTTTTATTTCTTATATACAGGATGTTTATGTATATCTGGCCAACACAAGTAGCTAGGGCTAAAATTTTAGGTATACAAAGAATTTTTTTTTGCAATTTAAAAATACTTTGTATACAATGTAATCAAATAAAAAGTTTAAAAAAATTGTATTTTGCATATAAGAATCTTTACCAGGAATTTAAAAATAATAATTTAGTAACGTTGTAAATTTTGCCTCCTAATGTCCGTTACTGGCTCTCACTCTTATTGGTTTAATTAAACATATAAATACCCTTAATTAACGAGATTGGAAAAATACGTTCTTTTTGTTTTTTCCTTTTTGTATCCTAGGTCCTTGGCCGTATGTCCCCTCTTAGTCCGAAGGACTGAGAGATTATAAAAATTGTTTAAATTTAAATATTTTTTAGTTAAGTAATATGTTACAGACTTAGTAGATATTTGTTTAGTTTAAAGGGTTGTAAAAAGTTCACTTTGCTCGTCCCTTTAAAGACAATAAAAACTGAAACGTTACCATGGTAATGTTTTGTTCCTGTTACCATTCTTACATAAAATTGTTTAGCTGATTGTTAAAAAGGTGAAAAACGACGAATTATTTTTTTCTGTACAGGGTGTTACAAAATAAGATTTACCCAATAAAAAAAAAACAATGTGTTTTAAAACCAAAATAGGTGGACAAACATCAGGGCCGTATGCATTTCTTGTTTTGGAAGTGATGTTTGTTAAAAGATGTAATTCCAAATGTTTTTTATTTAAAGTAAAAGAATTTACAACTTAATAATAATTAAAAACTGTGTGTAAACGGTTGTTCTACTAATACAATAAACTGTATTTCTCCGGCACTGAACAACATGGCCGAAAAATGGGAGATGTGACGTCATAACACGTGAAAGCAATATGGCCAAATGTCGCGACCCTATATAGACCGACTTTGGTCTACATATCTTTTCCAATAAAAAATGTGATTAATTAGTTGATTGTTAAAGTTAAATAAAACTTTTTCAAATAAGCCATAAAAATTTTCGACAATAAAGGAGAAATTGAAGAGCCCATAGGTAGGTCATCATTTTGTTTAAAAATATACGTTTATTTGTGTTTAAAAATTACCTATTTTCCATTGTTTATACAAAGACTACAAAGTTTTTGTTATCATATCCATTTTCTTTTTTGAAATTATGTCTTCTCTTCGCCCAAACTTAAAAATGGTTCCGACATGATGAATATTAGATTTTATTTTTGTTTTATTTTTCTGAGCTAAAAATACCAACGGACGAAAGTATCCCCCAACGTAGTGACGTCTTTACTAAAATGAATTTGCTCCAAACAGTGTGGGATGTGTCAGATACAAAATGGATATTATGTTTTTGCATCATATATGTCTTTAATAACTTGGGATTCTTGGGGAACATAAGGAGTGGGCATGTTGCCTATGTAATTATATTAGAGTTATTTATAATATTAGTAAGTATGTTAAAATTGGGTTTTAGGTTCTTTCTTTGAGCAAAGCTTTCTGTTGATACTTAAATAAGAAATATCATTATATTGTCTGGGAATCTTAGGCTTTTATGAAAATATGTTTTTCCAGAAATTATTAAAAGTAAAATACATGTGTATCTTCTAATTATCTTGTATTTACAAGTTTTTTCGCCTAAAAAAATAACATAAATTGTTAACTTACTAAGTTTAATACTTGAAACTTGGTAAGTAGTACATTAATCAACCTAACAAAATAATGTTTTTTTTCGACCGGTAAAAAATGCTGTTTTTTATTTGATATCATAAGATAAAGTTAAAAATAGTGATTTTTTTTCAGTTTGACTTTTTAGATTTAGAATTGGTGTTTTAATGCTCAATAGAATAACTTAATTATGAATTTATGCAATGTACCAGTAAACATGCTATTAAATAACCCAAAGATCAATTTACCATTATTTCTTTAAGTTCATGTTACACCTAATTTAAATTTTATCATTTTGTTGATAGATTTATTAAAAATTATTAATAATCAATAATACTATTATGAATTTAAATATCTAAAAAATTAAAATTATAATATTTAAACGAAAAATGCGCCTTTTTTACCTCAAGTTATTCCCATACTTACACGGTAACAAAAATTACTATTTTAACAAAAAAAAATGGTTACCTAAAAAAAAAATATTTAGGTGTATTAAAATTTATTTAACTGGACTATAATAAAAGAAATAAATTCCTAACATGGTTAGAAGTTGTCAAAAACACAAAAGGAAATATTTATGTGTGTTTGCATAGATTGTTTACATAATATACAATTAAGATTTCCTGCTGAATTAATAGTGTAAATACGTAATAGTAAAAACTGTTTTTGTATTTATTTAGAATTAAATTATGTCATAAACAATAATAACTATTTTAAAATACTTGTACCTATTTCACTTTATATTTTAATCGCTAAAAAGGTAAAATACATTGAAAAAAGGTGACTCGAATTTTTGCTAATTTGTTGCTGCAGAAAAAAATAGAAATTACATTCTTTTTAATTTTGACCCCATTTTTTCATGTAAAATTTACTCTAAAAATGTATTACTTCTCAAGAAATTATTAGTCACAGTGTATAAGTCAGCAACAAAATAGAAAACATAATTCGGGGAAAATTAAAAATCGGTTAACTTACAAATCGGTCACGCCAGCTTTACACCAGATTTTTTCTTACCAATCCAAAAATTTGTTGCTGCTCACGATATCGTTTATCTAAGTGTATAGAAGTAGTATTCTTTTAAAAAATTATCAGTTTCATTTTTACCAATTCTATTACTTGCAAGAGATCATGATCATTTGATCACATGACAGATGCCATTTGAAATATTAAGAAACTTTCAGAATGAAGTTAGCCACGGAGGTTTCAAAAAAAAGGTATTAGATTTACTTCTATTAGTTTGTTCACTGATCATGTCTAGAAAACATACCACTAGAGTCAGCAACGAAATAGAAACCGAGCAAAGAGTGTCTTAAACAAACAGCATCGCTGTTCGACGAAAATAAATTTTAAAAAATCCTTGCTGTTGTTCAAAATTCAAATTCAAAATACTTTTATTCATCACTCAAAGGTTACATAATGGGTATAAACTTATCAGACTAGTCACTTATTAAAAATAAAAAATATATATCAAATTAAACAAAATAAACTTAATAAATATGGGACTATTCACCAGACAAAAGTAATGTATATCAGTCGCACCTTAATATCTAAAATTCTAAAAATTCTTCGACAGAGTAAAACGCGTGCATTATTAAAAATTTCTTTAAGGTTATATCGACTAGCGTACTAATTTTGTTATAACACTTAATACCCATGTATACCGGAGAAGCTTGTGAAACGCTTAATCGAGAAAATGGCTGATGTATCTGTAAAGAACTCCGAGTATCATAACAGTGAATATCACTATTACGGGTAAATTGATTTTTATTCTTTCTAATGTGTGTAATCAGCAAAAAATATACAAGCATGGAAGTGTTAGAAATTGGTACTTTATAAATAATGGCTTGCACGATGAGCGTGGATGTGCGTTGTCTATACACCTGATTATGCATTTCTGGGTTCTGAAAACTTTAATCAGATGTGCGGAAGAGCCCCAGAGACAATAGGCCGTATTGAAGATGGGATTGCACGCAGCCAAAATACAACAATCTTAGCACGCCAGTCGACACAGTTTTCCTCAAGTTCCTTATAACATAACACATGGCAATGAGATTCTCATGTTAGCTTTCCATCTACATTCAGGCCCAAAAGCCTAAAAGAGTTTGTGCTCTGTACTGACTTACCATCAACCCTTATGAGTAAATCATATTCCTGAGTAACGTTTTTTGGCATGAACTGCATAAAAATGTTTTGTTAGGGTTTAAAATAAGACCGTTGTGGATACAATAATTTTGAAACTCGGTAGATGCCAAATTAGATTTATGAGCAAGAAGGGCCGGGTCTTTATGTTTTACCAGCATATTTGTATCATCAGCATAGAGCACAGTTAGATCGGGTGCACCACAGTATTCTTGAATATCGTTAACAAATATAATGAAGAACGATATATACAAAAGCAAAATCCCCTTTTTCGACATTTAAAAAAGACGGTTAGATTATTTCTTACCGTCGAACAGCGACGCTGCTTGCATAAGATACTCTTGCTTTTCGAGTAATTCAACGTGGACCTGGTACAGACAGTTTGACAATGCCTATGAGGTAGGCGAAACGCGTTACTAGGGAGGGTCTCGGTATATGACGTAAAAAGCAGGAATTTTTCTTTAACTGTCGAAAAAGGAGATATCGCTTTTGTATTTTGTATAAGTATATCGATGACAGTAGGGAATTATGGTAACCTGATTTGGAAAACAAATGCTGAGCAATGCAGATATCTTTTCGCAGGATCTTAATAATATTCGATTGGGGCGCCAAAAATCTAGTCGATTTTAATGCATCCAACAATCATGTTCCTTATCGCGAAAAGAGTCATCAAATACTCATCCTCTACTTATGAGGGGCCAAGTTTTAAAAAGCAAGGACACCTTCAATCTTGTGGGCGATACATTTGGAAGTAACCTTAACTGGCATAAACAGATTGTATCTATAGCCACGGCAGCTTCAAAAAGATTGGATTTCTCTTTCGAGCCAAAGAGTATTTTGCCCCTTCTAATTTATACACTTTGTATGTATCCCAAACCCGACCTCCCTTGGAATATTGTTCTCATATCTGGGGCATGGCGTCTCCCACAACCCTAAGCATTCTTGATTCCATTCAAAGAAGAGCTATTTGTCTCATTAATGATCCTTCACTTACAGAAAGGCTTCCCTCTCTTGCCCATCGTCGGGCTGTGGGGAATTTATCGCTTTTATTAGGTACTTCCATGGTTCTGCTTTAAAGAATTGTCCGGTATAGTTCCTCTACTTACGGTTCCCACCAGAGAAACTCGTGGTGCCGCGCGTACGCATCCCTATACAGACCCCGAACTTCCCACTTTGTTCGTTCTTTTATCCCTAGAGTTTCTAGAATGTGGAACCTGCTGTCTTTCCTTCCTCCCCCAAATCTTCAAGTATTTAAGTCCCGTGTTAACAAATTCCCTCTTACCTCGCTTAAGGCATCCACGGTACGTTAGTATTTAGGCTTTTAGCTTTCGTGGTTTGTCTAAAGATAAAAGAAAAAAAATTATTTTCATCTATTTTCTTGTTTTATGATTTTTAATTTGAATAGCTAATACCTATAAAATATTTATAATTTTTGTTTGTTATTTTACTAACTGAAAGTTTGGTAAGTTACGTCACTTTCACACTTTCTTTTGAAGTGTCGATGTGGCTAAATAGTAATAAATAAAAAAACATAAGAAAATCTCTTTAAAAGGCAAAAAAAGTAGTTTAAGTTTAAGTTTTAAAATTTAAACAATTTTCTATTTTATTCAATAAATAGTTTTTATTATTCCGTTAATTTTTTTGTAGACTATTTATCTCAACTACAGCACATTTGCAACTACTTCATTATCTTACTTAAATCTAAACGTGTTGTTTCCTATCGAGACTCAAGTCACGTAACTTCTTAAGAGACAAAGGATTTTTCTCCTCGGAGATAAAAGAATGGTCAAGAAAAATCGACAATCTTGTTTTTGTCTGCTAAAGATTGGAAAAGAAAAAAGTTCTCGTATCTTTAGGTAAAATTGATAAACGTTCCAAAATAAAACGAATTTATAAATATACTGGGTGAGTCAAATGAGGAAATAATTGTAGTTTTTAGAGCTAACTTTACATCACTTGTAATTTGTTTTGTCCAAAAAAGTATGGCTTACTAGATAGTTTGAAAAAAAAATAACATTAATTTCCGAAAACTGTTTTCCTCTATAGCTCAGGTATTATTTGAAATGGAAAAAAGTGTAAATAGAAAACTAGTAGATAATTATCTTCTTAATAGAAAGGTGCAATACGATATTTATTGTAGTAGTCTGTTTTGGAGCTACGACATAATTTTGCATTGTTTGAAATGGAAACCATAGTTGGCTATGGCCTTTTGTAAATGGCCTTTTTATAAGCTTTTCAACGATATACATATAACAAGATATATTTTAAATAAAAAAGTGACGTAGTTTTAAACAGAATAATTTTTAAATTAGTGTGTATTTCTAGTTGGCCGCGAAACAAGTGAAAATAGTAATATTTTTTTTCTTTTTTGACAGCCTTTTCAATTTTTTTATCTTTGGACAAACCACGAAGACTAAAAGCCTAAATACCAACGTACCGTGGGTGTCTTAAGCGAGGTAAGAGGAAGTTTGTTGACACGGGACTTAAATACTTGAAGATTTGGGGGGAAAGGAAAGACCTCCGCGGGCAGCAGATTCCACAGTCTAGAAACTCTAGGGATAAAAGAACGAACAAAGTGGAAAGTTCGGGGTCTGTCCAGTTGGACCGTATAGGGATGCATACGCGCGGAACCACGAGTTTCTCTGTTGGGAACCGTGAGTGGAGGAACTATACTGGACAATTCTTCAGAGCAGAGGCCATGAAAGTACCTATAGAAAAGCGATAGATCCCCCACAGCCCGACGATGGGCAAGAGATGGAAGCCTTTCTGTAAGTGAAGGATCATTAATGAGACGAATAGCTCTTCTTTAGATAGAATCCAGAATGCTTAGGGTTGTGGGGGAAGCCATGCCCCAGATATGAGAACAATACTCTAAGGGAGCTCGGATTTGGGACACATATAAAGTGTATAAATTAGAAGGGGAAAAATACTTTTGGCTCGAAAGAGAAATCCAAGCTTTTTGAAGCTGCCGTGGCTATAGATACAATGTGTTTATGCCAGTTAAGGTTACTTTCAAATGTGACGCCCACAAGATTGAAGGTGTCTTTGCTCTGTAAAACTTGGCCGCTCATTAGTAGAGGATGAGTATTTGGTGACTCTTTTCGCGACAATGAATGTGAAATGAAACAATGAATATTTTTCTTTTCATATACTTGTAAAACTCAGTTCACGTAACAATATATATTTAAGATCCCAAGCTATAGGCGTAGTGTCCAAAAGACAACAAATTAGGTTTAAAAAAAATATAGGCAATAATGGTAAAATTTTCAATAATTTCTTTTATAGTGTTGCTCCTAATCCCTTCCTTCATCGAAAAATATAGTTATTTTTTTATTTAAAGTATATCTTGGTATACACTGTTAAAAAGCTTGTAAAGAAAGCCTTATTAAAAATGTCATATCCACGTAGCAAAATGCAAGTTTATGTCGTAGCTCATAAACGAACTGCTACAATAAATAATAATTTTAAAATTTATATTAAGAAAATAACCATCTACAAGTTTTTTATTTACACTTTTTCTTTATTTCAAATATTAACTGAGCTAACACCGGAAAAGAAATTTGTGAAACAAAAACGGTTTTTCAAAATATCTAGTAAGCCATGATTTTTGAACAAAACAAAACGTGATTTAAACTAAGTCTAAAAGCTACAATTCTTTTCCCATTTAACCATTTTTCTAGCTGAAGCGGTTTTCGAGTTATCTGTACTAAACATCGAAAAAAGCTCACCCTGTATAATATAAGTAATAAAATATTTTTAATAGCTTTGACTTATTTTTAGTTTCACGAAATAGTGCGTTTATGGGTAATATCACAGATAGACATACACTATGCGGACAGATTCAGTTACCAATGGCGCAAATTTGGACTATCGAACTCCAGCTTGCTTCCGTAAAGCTTAATTTATGTACAGCATGGCTCGAATTCGACGCTCATCATTGGGATTTCGGAAACCGTAAGAGATACAGGATCGGTTAAATGAAGGCAAAGTTGCGCAATTTGATGCTCAAAAAATGCCGTTTTGCGTTTTAAAAAATTCCGAGTACTTCCGAAGATATTCGAAAAGACCGGAATTTTCATTTTTGGTTTCTATTGTTTCCTGGCTATATTTGTTAAGATAACTCAAAAATGAAAAACACGTTTTCATGGCCACTTTTTCTGCTCTATAATTCAGTGTGATTAAATATTGAATCTGACGTTTCGGCTTCTGGCGACCATCATCAACTTAATTTTTTTAAATACGGACCTGATATTTTTTCAATTTAATTAAATCCTTTCATCACTCTTAAAACACTATATATCGCCACTTTGATATTTGCCGACGTTTCGTACAGAAAATTCCATCACCAGAATATTACATATTTATTTTACCATAATACGGCCCTGAACTACATTTTTAGGTAAGAAGGTAAAAAAAGAATAAACTTATTACATATTCGTAATCTTTTTATTGCAACTCATTGATATCTAACAGCGGAAATTACTTTATTAACCGAAAATTTCATGAATATTAGACATAAGATACAAAAAGGTAGACAACAAATCAGCTTACATAAACAATTTGTAATACTATCTTGATGCCCATGATGCCCATATTAAATATAAACATAATTTAATCACTATTATAGGTGTTCAAAGAGATAACCTTCCGCCTCAATGCATTTTCTTGCTTTGCTTTGTATTTTTAATACAGCTCGATTAATTTGTTCTCGCAGGAATGGCAGCAACTTCCCTTATCAAATTTTGTCGTAGTACTTAAAGGTCGTGAGGTGCATTTTTAAATAAACGGTTCTTAAGATATCCCCAAAGGAAATAATCTAGGGGACTAAGATCTGGGCTCCTAGCGGGCCATCTTGCAAAACCATTTATTAGGAAATATATGGTAAAGGAATTGAGCTACTTCCCTTCCATTGTGGGAAGGAGCTCCGTCTTGCTGCCACCATATTTCTTGAAATACTGCCAAAGGTTGATTATCTAGGGCGTCTAAGACATCATTCCTAATCAAATTTAGATATCGTTCGGAAGTTAAGGTCCCTTCGTAAACGAAAGGTCCAATAATTTTGTTCCTCCACATACCAATCCATACATTAAATGAAGTTCTCCCTTGAATTCGTACCTGCTGGTTAGTTTCTGTTAATAAAGTAATTTCCGCTGTTAGATATCAATGAGTTGCAATAAAACATTATGAATATGTAATAAGTTTATTCTTTTTTTTACCTTTTACCTAAAAATGTAGTTCAGGGCCGTATTATGGTTAAATAAATATGCAATATTCTGGTGATGAAATTATCTGTACGAAACGTCAGCAAATATTAAAGTGGCGATATATAGTGTTTTAAGAGTGATGAAAGGATTTAATTAAATTGAAAAAATATCAGGTCCGTATTTAAAAAAATTAAGTTGATGATGGTCGCCAGAAGCCGAAACGTCAGATATAATATTTAATCACACTGAATTATAGAGCAGAAAAAGTGGCCATGAAAACGTGTTTTTCATTTTGAGTTATCTTAACAAATATAGCCAGGAAACAATAGAAACCAAAATTGAAAATTCCGGTCTTTTTCGAATATCTTCGGAAGTACTCGGAATTTTTTAAAACGCAAAACGGCATTTTATTAGGCATCAAATTGCGCAACTTTGCCTTCATTTAACCGATCCTGTATCTCTTACGGTTTCCGAAATCCCAATGATGAGCGTCGAATTCGAGCCACCTTGTACTTACGAAATACTATTTGCGAATTGTGAAACATATTTTAGTTGGTCAACTACAAATCTGTCGTTTAAAATTTACCAATTACAACATGTTTCACAATTTGCATATCGTATTTCGTAAGTATATGAATGAAGCTTTACGCGAGCCAGCCGGCGTTCAATAGGCCAAATTTGCGCCATTGGTAGCGAAATATATCCGCATAGCTATCCTTGGTAATATAATTTAGAGTCCTTAGTGAATCACACTTGACCACACTGGTGTAGCTTTAGAAATTAAAATAAAAAATAAGGACAATCCGGAACTAGTCTACCATCACTAGATAATCATTGTCTACCACATTTAGAAAAATATCCATTAAAACTTTTTTTTCAGATACACACTGCCATACAACAACCAGGCTTCGTCAGAGTAAAAGGGGCTACAAGCCCCTAAAAGTAGAAAACTTAGTAAAAACATTGAACCCCATCAGGATCCGACAGACCCGTACTTTCCTTATCAGTGGTACCTGAAGAATACCGGACAAAATGGAGGCAAAGCTAAGCTGGATCTCAACGTGGAGGCCGCTTGGGCTCAGGGGGTCACAGGAAAGAATATCACCACGGCGATCATGGATGATGGTAAGTTAAATTTCACCATTTTACGTAAAATTTTTATTGAACATAACTAGCCACTTTTTTAACCTGGTAGTTAATTCAAAAGTTCTTTAATTTAGATTGCCATATCTCTTTGGAAACTAAGATTATATCAAGACAATTAAAAAAAAGGAAACGTTAAAAAAGGATAGAGCTATAACTCTGACGTAACCGTTGTTATTTATCATTGACAATACATCTTACTGCTTACAGGTTGACTAACAGTTTTTAAAAGAAATAGATAGAGATGGAAATGATTTAAAAATTAAGTGGTAAATTTACTTTTCTCATTTCACTACCACCAGCTACCAAGTAAATATCTATCAAATTATACTAAACCTGTCCGTGTAAAATAAAATACGCCTTTTAAATTATTTAATTTATAAATTTAAAATAAATAATAATGGCTTGACATTATCAGTAAATATTTATAGTATATGGATTATTGCGATATACATGTAATTACTAAAAGTTAATGAAACAGTACTAAACAAACTAGAAAAGATTCTCAAAATGTCCCCCATTTTCTTCAATACATTTCCTAAGACTCTTCAAAAACGCCTAACTCGATGAAAAATTCCTTGTTTCTTTAATAATTTGACACTTTTCGATTATCCTGAAGCGAAGATCCTCGACATTGATTACTGGAGTATCGTACACCAATTGTTTCAAATGACCCCTAAAGACAAAATCTATAGGATTAAGGTATGGTGACCTCGCTGCCCATGCCAATAGTCAACTTCGTCCTATCCATCGCTCAGGGTACGTTGCATTCAAATACTGCCGGACACGTATTTAGTATAGTGGGGCGGAGCTCCGTCTTGGAGGATCGACATGTTGGCCCTTACTTCCAATGGCACATCTTCCAGATATAATGGGAGACGATTTTGGATAAAATCTAAGTACACGTCACCAGTTAATGGGCCATTAAAGGAATGAGGACCAATAAGGCAATCTCCTATTATCCCTGCCCACACATTCATTGAAAATCTACGCTGATGTTTCGTTTCTACCACATTGTTTGGGTTCTCGTAAGCATATGTGTGGATGTTTTGTAGATTTGTTATGCCATCACGCAACCAGCTTTGTTGGTGAACAATATGAGGCCAATTAATCGATTATCGTGTTCATACTTAGCTAGGATCTGATTGCACATATCCAACCGTCTCGGTCGATCATCGTCATAAAGTGCCTGCACCTTTTGTGAATGAAACGGGTAGTGTTGTTCTTCTCTTAGTACCCTCCATGAACTAGCCCGACAGAGCCGTACTTTATTCCCAATTTTTCTAGTTCTAGTACCTGGATTATCTTCAATAATTTCAAGCACTCTTCCTTCTTGTTGCACGTGTCTAGCAGTTCCGAAAGCCTTCTGTGCACACTGAAAAATGTTTGAGCATGAGGGATATTTTTTTCCGGATAACTTTCCATGTAATATCTTCTTGCCAACTCTGCATTACCATTTGTTTTTCCATAACAAAAATAGATATCACAATATTCGATATTTGAATATTGGTGACTAGCCATTATTAGTTATTTTAAGATTATAAATTAAACAGTTTAAAAAGCGAATTTATTTGATGTTAAACGAACAGCTTTAGTATACTTTAATAGCTATTTACCTGGTAGCTGGTGGTGACGAAATGAGAAAAGTAAATTTACCACTTTATTTTTAAAGGGCGATTTACGTCTAAACCGTTGAATTTAGCGAGGTAAATCAAGAGCACCTTTTTAATGGCCTGATATTAGTCTTTCAGAAAACATGCCAAAAACTACTGTAGCTGTCAACACTAAACAATTATAACAAGAAAACAATTGGCAATGTAGATAAAGGACACTCTAGCGGCACACAATCAATGTGAATTGTTGCTAAAATGATGAAGCGCAGGCGACTTAGCCTATCTTTCAAATATTAGTCAAATCGGTTTTCCTGTAAGCACTCAATTCATAAAACAAAAAATTAAAACATGAACTTTGACGGCTTGTAACTCGAAAACGAATGACATTTTGAAAAAAATTATATGAAGCTCTACCCTTATTTTGTCAAGTAGAATCACCCCCTTATGTTTCGTTATCGATTTTTGAATCACCCTGTTTAGGAAATTTATAATTAAAATAAAGTTAAAAAATAAGTGGTGCCCCAATTCAATAAACTTAACGTAATACGCGCTAATAAACAACCGTTAACAAGATCGTTATGTCGCCCGGACTAATTAAAACATGAACAGGAAGTGTGTTAAAAAGGTAAGTAAGCAGAAACTAAATAGGCAATGTGCAATGTTATTTCAACGTTTAAGAAAATGAAGAGTGCATCAAAAGAAAACTATGCAGCGAAAACGCAGGAAAAATTAAAAATTTAATTACTTGTCTAGTTTTCTTTACAAAAAGTAATGATATCCCACCAAAAAATAAATGTGGAAAAGGTGAGCCAAGTGCAATATAAAAACTGTGCTTTGTTGTGGGCTTGGCTACAAAAAGAATGGAGATCTAAATGACAGGCAGTATGGATTTCGCCACAAAAGATCTACAGCAGATCTTCTTTCCTTCGTATCACACTGTTGGAATAAGTCTCTTGAGTTTCTAGGTGAGTCCCAGATCGTTGCTCTTGATATATCCAAAGCTTTTGACCAGGTCTGGCATGCCGCACTTCTTAATAAACTTCCCTCCTATGGTCTTTCAACTAAACTCTGTACTTGGCTCTCTAGCTTTCTATCTGATAGACATATATCAGTTATTGTGGACGGTCATTCTTCAAGCTTTCACCAAGTAAATGCTGGAGACCCTCAGGGCTCAGTTTTGACACCAACGCTGTTTCATCTTCACATCAACGACCTTTTCTCGTCCACAACTAATACCATTCATAGTTTCGCCGACGATAGTACCCTCCACTTCAGTTTTTAGGTTCCTAAACCCATCACTAAACCTGACTTGGAAAACAAACGCAGAGCAATGCAGATATCTCTTTTACAGGATCTTAATTTAATATTGGATTGGGGCGCCAAAAATCTCGTCCATTTTAATGCATCTAAAACACAATCATGTTCCTTGTCGCGAAAAGAGTCATCAAATACTCATCCTCTACTTATGAGCGGCCAAGTTTTACAGAGCAAGGACACCTTCAATCTTGTGGGCGTCACATTTGAAGGTAACCTTAACTGGCATAAACACATTGTATCCATAGCCACGGCAGCTTCAAAAAGCTTGGATTTCTCTTTCGATCTAAAAGTATTTTTCCGCTTCTAATTTATACAATTTGTATGTGTCCCAAATCCGACCTCCCTTAGAATATTGTTCTCATATCTGGGGCATGGCGTCCCCCACAACCCTAAGCATTCTTGATTCTATTCAAAGAAGAGCTATTCGTCTCATTAATGATCCTTCACTTACAGAAACGCTTCCCTCTCTTGCCCATCGTCGGGCCGTGGGGATTTATCGCTTTTTATAGGTACTTCCATGGCTTCTGCTCTGAAGAATTGTCCAGTATAGTTCCTTCACTCACGGTTCCCAACAGAGAAACTCGTGGTTCCGCGCGTATGCATCCCTATACGGTCCAACTGGACAGGCCCTGAACTTCTCACTTTGTTCGTTCTTTTATCCCTAGAGTTTCTAGATTGTGGAACCTGCCAAATGACTGCCAAGTTCTATACAGAATCTAAATATGTATGAGATCCTAAAGTAGGTTACATTTGACTTGGCCAATTTTTATCAGAATTAAAAAAATATTAAAAAAAACTCGAATAACCCTATAAAAGAACTGATGTAATGAAAACTGGGTAAGTCAACTCTAACCTACTTTAAGATCTCATACATATTTGGATTTTGTACAGAACTTGTCACTTATTTAAATCTCCATTCTTTTTGCGGCGAAGCCCACAACCACGCATAATTTTAGTATTAAGCTTGGCATACATTTTTCACATTTATATTTTTGGCGGAATTATTATTTACGCGAATCAATTTTAAAGATTATGAGGCGCACCGTAGGTGAGTGTCATAGATCGCAAAATTGTGAAAAAGCGTTTTGATTAAATGAGCCACATAGAATTAAAAAACTATGTAATTTTTACAAAAATGCATTAGATGAAGTTCTTAAATAACACAATTATAACCAAGTTTTCTATTTAATTAACAACTTTATTTAAAGAGTTGAGAACCAGAGCGAACCATCTTACAAATAAAAAATTGGAGCTGTAGCACTTAATTTCATAACATAAAACATATTTTTGTAGGCCAGTGTAAAGTAATATTTTTTAAATGATATAAGCTCACTTAGTCCACTTTATTCTTTTTAAGAGGAAGGGTAAAAGGGAGTTTGTCAACACAAGACTTAAATACTTAAATATTTCGAAGAGAACGGGTGACATCTAAAGGCAGCAGCTTTTATATTCTAGAAACTCTTGGCATAAAAAAAAACAAATATAATGGGAATTTCGAGGTTTAAGCAGTTTAGCCGTATGGGGATGCATACGTGTGCGTGAGTTTCTCTGTTGAGAGCTCCAAGTGAAGGAATTATACTAGACTGGGAGCAGAAGCCGTGTAAGTACCTATAAAAAAGCGATAGATCCCAACGATGGGAAAGAAAAGTAATGCTTTCTCTAGGTAAATGATCATTATTAGGGCGGTCAGCTCTTTTTAAATAAAATTAGGAGTGTTAATGGTTGTGGAGGACGCGATTTCCCAGATATAAGAACAATATTTTAGAAAGGTAATGATTTGGGATGTTTGGGATACATACAGATTAAATTAAAAGAGAAAAAATGTTTTTTGGCTCGAAATAGAACTTTAAGCTTTTTGAAGATGCTGTGACTATAGATATAATGTGAACTTGTCTTTCCTGATAAATAGGTTCAATTTTATGTCATAATAATATTAATAAATAAAATATAAAATAAAAAAAAGTCTGAAATCTAGATGGCGGTAATTAAAAAATTAAATAGTCAACATTACTAAATAAAACTAAAAATAATTAATTTTTTTAAATAATTTTTTTTAACAAGGAATGTAGCTGAAATAATTGAAAAACAAATAAATTAAAGGATTTGAAAACCCAGAGGTTCTTATCGTTCTGGCTTCGCTTAAAATCTTTAAAGAAAACAAACTTGTTTACTTCTTTTACTCCGTTAAATTCGATAAAAGCTCCATAGAAAAGTTTTCTCAAAAACTCTAATTTTTCAAGATAGGAACTTAATAAGATACCACGTAATACAGAAATGGTAAACATTAATTTAAAAGGCAGGACTATCAGGGGCAAAGCTTTTGGTAAGTAACGCCCTATTTATACTATTTATAATAGGCTACCTATTTAATTATTTGAATTATTTTTTGTTTATCAAACAAACTTTTTGTTATACTAAATAACAGCTAACTCTTTGAGATTTATGATAACCTATTAATATTTGGCTAATTTAATTCTTCTTGTCAAGTTGTTGTTTTTAGAGCAATAATTGTTCTTATTGTTACTGTTGTCTTTATACGCAATACGCATTACTAGGCTCAACAAAATCCGCGTGTTAAGAAAATATCGAAACATCAAGAACGTTTTGGGTTTAATATGTATTTAAGGAACTAAAATACCAGGTCCATGTATTTACCATAATTCATTAACTGCAGAAATGATACCTTTATTTATTTTTGCAGCACAAAATGTAGCATGTTAGCATGTCAAACTTATCTTCATGGCTATAATGGCCATCCTGCATATTCGACCGTAATAATACAATAAGATATTAGCTATTTACCAATAAACAATAATAGAGACAACAGTAACAATAAGAACAATTGCTCTAAAAACAACAACTCGACAGGCAGGGTAATAAGGACAAATACTATTTTATAATGATATTAAATTATGTTACAGATACGGTAACAGGTATTAACGTCCAAGCATTTGTTTGCAAGGCCTACTTAGAAATAACTTCAAAAAATATGAAAAACGCAATTTTTCTTTTAACTAAAAATTAAAATATGATATGTGATACATCGTTGAATTTGTAATAAAAAATGGGATCAGATACAGGGGGTACTTTTTTTTCGAGCCATATAAAAAATAAAGTTGATGATGGTTTCTTGAAAACGAAACGTCGGGTATAAAATCTAAAAATACTATCATGTAGTAGCTAAAAAGTGCCAATGAAAAAGTGCTATTAGTTTTTTTATATCCCTTCAAATAAAGTCAGAAAAAAATAAAATCGATATAGACAAATTTTTGTTTTTGCCAAATATCTCAGCAGGCCATGAAAATTTTTCAAGTTTCTAAACGGCATGTAAATAAGCTTTAAAAATACAACTTTTTCCTAATTTAACCTAAGCTGTATCTCAGATAGGTACTGAGACTTCCATGCTTAAGATCCTTATCTTGGACACACTGTATAATACAAAAAAATATCTAATAAAATTAACATTAAGCAAATATGACAAAAAATGTCATACTGCACTAGGAAAGTTTAAAAGCATTCGATAGAGGAGTTTAATTTAAATCACTAATAACTGTATAAAACCCGTCGAATTCGACGCCATTCAATCTAGTATTAAATAATAAATAATAGTTTAAAAAAACACGCTTTTATATGCAACCGAACTAAAAATTAGAAAATAATTTTTCATTAAAAAAATATTGTCACTTCAGAGTAAAAAGCGTGGGATGCTTAATATATTAAATGTTATAATTATTATATTTGCCAATATCTATGAGGGAAAAGTTATGAAAAAATAGTAAAATGCACCCCACGCTTTTTACTCTGAAGTGACAATATTTTTTTAATGAAAAATTATTTTCTAATTTTTAGTTCGCTTGCATATAAAAGCGTGTTTTTAGTTTTTTTAAACTATTATTTATTTTTCATTTTTAGTTCGATATGCAGGTATGTATATATGTATGTAAAAATGCTCCAGTTTATTCACTAAAACATTCCTTCGCCATTTTGTCAAGAGTAGCTAAAGTTCCTGAGAAAAGTTTGGGATGTTGCCAAAAGATGGCAACACAGGTGTTGTTTTTATAATATAAAGGAATTTTTTTATCCTGGTGATTCTAACCAGGATAACGGGATACTGTTTGCAGATTATTGCATTGTCATGGGTCCTTAATACGTGTGCAAAGTTTCAAAGAAATCGAATAGCTGGAAGTTGGTAAAAATTAGGCTTAAAGATTCCGTTACATAGATAGATAGATAGATGGATAGTTACAACCCAAGTTAATAAAAGCGTGTTAAAAGAGGCGTACCAAACCTTCGCTTATTCCTTCAACTTCTTCACGAATTTTGACGTTGAGTTCCTCTATTGTACCTGGACCACTCGCAAACACTTGGGCAAATATCTCTTCAGGAATCGCGTCCGTTAAGTCCAATATTAAAAAATTTGTTGAAGTTGGTGGAGGTCATTTGAAAGACGTGATTTTTAAAAGTTATAATTAAATAAGCCTATTATGGGAAACCCTGTATAATAAATTTTAAGCGTATACAGGGTGTTTTAAAATAAATATAAAAAAATAGAGGTGATTCCTTGTTTAAAATTAAGGGTGGTTTATTGTTTACCCATTGGGTTGACCATTAGGAAGATATTGCGGTACAAGAATGGTGATTTTTTTTATTAAACTTATCGAGTAAATGTAAAAATAAAATAATAAATGTAAACATTAACGTATCGAAAAGTAAAAATACCTTTTTTTTCATTAAAAAAAAGATTTTTTATTTTCTTGCGATATCTCTAATAATAAACTTTTCACCAGACGTTTATTTAAAAAGTTAACCCTTATTTTAAATAAGAAATAAAGTTGTTTGCATTTCTCATCCCCGTGAAGATTTAAGAACCTATTTTATGGTTAGATTATTATAAAATTGTTTAAAAAATCAAAATCGAGATTGGGCAATCAATTTGTTCTATCTTTTTACTTTTTGCTATATCCTGCAATATCAACGAAAAAGCGACACCCTGTACAATAAAGGGTAGTTTATTAAAACAAAACTTAGTCTAAGCAAGAGGCTTATTCAAACATTTAAAATTCTCTTTTTGGTTATATCTACTTGAATTAACATTTTGGAACAATGAAAATAAATTCTAAAAAGCAAACATCATGACTTTACAAAGCAGAAAAAAACATCAAACTTTTATAAAACGAGGGCGCTATTTTCGGAAGATGTTTAAATATTTAGAGACATTTTGCACCCCTTATTTTGCAATTCCGTTGTGGTTAACGTTATTCTGAGACTGCGTAGTAACGCAAACATGATCCATTATCGTTATTAACCATACCGGACTCCTTTAATTACGGATGAATACCGAAGAGCTTATCGTTATCGTTATTGTTAAACTGCGTGGTTACCGGATTGTAGAAATTTTAATATCAATTATTTAAAAGGTTAAAATTTTAATGCCGTATTAATTAAAATATCATTTATACCTAGGCTCTAATTAGCGAAAAATTTATAGCAGTAGTAAAAATCAAATAGTGTTAAGAAATTAAAACGGACTTGCACTTTTATAGATATTCTAAATCAGTAATTAATTTAGATGTTACAATCTGGCACACTTGCTTTTTATTCTACTACCAAACCTAACCTTACTTTTGGGTTTTGCTTATACTGTATTGTTTGCATCTACTTTAAAAAACGAAATCAACAGAAGTGTTTGCATATATTTAAATATCAGTTTATATCTTATTAAGAATAAAAGTAAATACGGATTTTTCGTTAACTTTAAAATCGGTGAACCACAGGCAAAAATAAGGTTATGTGTCGAAAGCGCAGACGCAAGATAAATTTCTTAAAAGAGGCTGCAAAATCTCTGTCTAAAACTGCTGTCATAATCGTTATGTTTAATAACGATAACCATAAGGAGGCCAAAAATCGTCTGTTATTTTAAGAGGTGCAAAATGTCTCTATTAATAATTTTTTTATTAAGTTATCTGGGGATTCACGCGTTATTTCAGCCACTTCGCTTATCTTTAAAACCTAAGAAAAACCACTTTTCCATTATTCAGAATCGGATAATTCAATTTTAAATATTTATATAAGACCTAGAAAATACGCAGAAATTGACTTTAAAACTTAGAGAAATTGATTAAAAACACAGTTTGGCAATAAAATAACAGATATTTTATTTCTGTTTACTTATGCAAAGTTTCTATAAAGTTTAAAGCAAATGTAGTGTCTAGATTTGGTATTTAAATCATAATTTCGGTAATATTTTGCGACTGTAGCTGGCTTCAGTTTATTAAAATATCATTTAATTTTCTCTCTCTATATAGCTAATTTTTCCAGAGTTATAGACCGTTTTTGGACCTACCCGATTAAAATTTTACGAATTTTATTTGTAGCCATTAAAAAGTTTGTTTTAAAGTGCGTTTTTACCCACAGTCTGTCTAAACAGGTAGGGGAAACTGGCCTAAAATGGCATAATCAGGTAAAATGACTCACTTCATAATTTTTGAATTTCCCACTTTAGCAGCCACTTTTAAAGCGTTGTTGGGGCGTTAATATGATCACTGCAGTTCGTATCAAAATTTCAGTACAGGTGCATCTGCCTGATTTTTTTGCACGACATTTTAAGTTCTTTTTCCAATTTACCAACCGTAAAATAATTCTAATCATGAAGTAACATACCTACGGATAAGAGAAACCATGGCATGCTAAAATTTTCGTACCGCTGTTGCGGCGGGCTCAGCGCTGCCTAGCGGCAGGCTTGTCATTGTTGCCATTTTACACTTTAAATGCTTCGGTCGAAGCTTCGCCTCGTGTAACATCAGCGGTGGGAAGACACGTAAGCTGACAAAAATGACTAACTGGCGGTATTTCAACGAAAAACGAATAAAATTATATTGGGAGTTTTCGCATGACCTGTCCTTAAATCGGCTATTCCATGATAACTCTTATAATTTCCTTACTCTATGTTCTAATCAATTCAGAATTTATGCATATTTGCAAAGTTAAACAGTTTTGTTACAAATGTTGTTATTTTTTTAATTAAAGCACAATAATTTGGCTATGTTTATTTATAAATATGTTTACTATAGGTATACTTATATTCTCAAAATTTAAGCATGTTTGTTAAATTGTCGTTTTGGGTAAAATGACGTACTATTTTAACGTGTTCGTTTACGTCAAAACCTTTTTTTCTTAACGGTTGGTAAATATAAAACGAAATCTATACGCCAAGGCTCAAAGTGGTCCCATGCTGAATGCTCTTAGTCTTCCCTAGAACGAAGATATTTTCTGTTGTTGGTAAATTAAAAACCAGTCAAGATTATTTACATACCTTATCATATTATAAATGTTAAATGTTTTTAATACAAATTAGTATATTACATAACATAACATAAGTTTCGAAAGTGATATATTTCACACGAGTGGGAATGTTATCGCACGAGGCGATAGCCGAGTTCTACAATACCACGAGTGTGAACATTACTTTCAGCACGAGTCATGTACAATATTTTTCCTACGACCAAAAAATATTTATATACTAAAAATTCTAAGTTAGTTTTTTTATATCATTAATGTCAACACAGACAAGATAAACTGACAAAAAATTAGACGTTTATCGATGTCAGTGCCATAAAATCCAAATAAAGAAATTTATTTTTCCTACGACCACTTGTGAAAATAGCAAATAGCACACTGATTTCATGCATAGAAAATGCGTTATATCACACTAGTGTTGCAAAGTACTTTACAGCACTAGTGTTGCAAAGTACTTTACAACACTGGTGTGATACATATTATGATATCATTCTAAAAACTGCTATTGGTTTTGCAAGTGACATATTTATTGTAGTGACAGTAAAAAAACTTTTTATTTACCTTAAACGGTAGAACCCAAATTAGCGAAAATCATCTTATTTTATATTTATTAAAATTTACGAAAAAATAAAAACATAAACAAAAATAGACATAACCACAAAAAACAACTTTCACTGACTGGCACAGTGTTGTCAGGTAAGTAGATCAAATTAAAAATCTCCCTTCTACCTTTGAGCACGTACTTTATAGAGGCAGCCTTGCCGCTTGACCGTTCGACCTAAAGCGCCAGAGAAAAAAGCCTATAGATCAAATTCCTTCCTCTCTTTCTTCGTGTACTCAAAAAACTAGTTAAATCTTTTTTTAATCCTAATTAAACCTAAGGCTAATACACACTTTATGAATCCACTTTCTTTTATCCATTCATAAATAGAATCAGACCCTTCCGACGTTGCCAAATGCTTTCCATATTTTGCATGGTAACTGACGTTTGGTAGTCGTTTTTCCGTACTTTTAGGACTTTTTATGCATTATGCACTCGTGGGTTTGTCGCACTCGGCTAACGCCTCGTGCTACAATATTCCCACTCGTGTGAAATTAGTCATTTTCCACACTTGTAATGTAATATACTATTACCTAATTGTATGTAAAAGCATGAATTTTTAAATTTAATTTTAAGGTAATTTTCTAGAAACCTGCGGCAACTCCGATTTTAACGAAATTTGGTATACGGGGTTTTTAGAGCACTGATCACGAATCTGAAAGATTTTTTGGCGGAAACGTTTCGTTCTCGAGACATTCATCATCAAAATTCAAATTTAAACTAAGCTTGTTTTTACTATATTCCCCCTTCTTTTTGCATACAATTCTTGATTTAAAGCTAAAGTGTCACAAAATATTTGATTTTCACCTTTTAAAACCCCGTTTTTCTACGTTTTTTACATTATTTTTGTATTAAATTGCGTGGTTTTTCTTTGATAATGCGGCAACCATACATACACATACGGCTTCATGGCACACTGGGTTTGAAGTGATTTAAAGTATAGCTATGCAATTAAATGCAAAAATAATGTAAAATACGTAAAAACGGGGTTTTAAAAGGTAAAAATTAAATATTGGGTGCCACTTTAGCTTTAAATCAAGAATTGTGTGCAAAAAGAAGGGGCAATATTGTAAAAATAGGATTAGTTTAAATTTCAAGTCTGATGATGAATATCTCAAGAACGAAACGTTTCCGCCAAAAAATTCTTATAGATTCGTGATCAGCGCCTCAAAAACCCCCGTATACCAAATTTCGTCACAATCGGAGTTGCCGCAGGTTTCTAGAAAATTACCAATTTTAGTTACCTTACAAAAGTGTTATTTCACTGTTATTTCTTTAATTTTGTTTTTCAAATTACGGGAAAAAACCTCATCACTAAAGAAATTAGCTAATAATCTTTGAATAATAATAAGTGTAGCCTATTGTCCCGAATGGATTTAATTAAATGTCAAGTCTAGTTTAATGGCAATTCCATTTTAATCTTATCTTAGCCTTTTTCTAACAAGAGATGGAGGAAAGAAAAAAAACCGCTTGCAGTTTTGTGCAAACTTCGTAGTTAGGTTATAATGTTATAATTTTACAAAACAGGGTCCCGCAGAACTTTAGAGACTTCCACACTTACATGTGTTTAATGGGTTACCTATTATTATTACAGGCATTTGCTATAAAATAATTGTCTATAAACTAATAAACCCTTAAATATAAAACTAAAATTAATATAATTTGCAAAAAGACAATGTATCTAAGTTAGCACTGGTAAGTCAAAATCTTCAGTTTGTTAAAAATATACTGTAAATATCATTTTACCAGAATTTTAGCATATGTCACTGTCATGTACTTTTCAACACTAGTGTTGAAATAGTATATTACATTACAAGTGTGGAAAATGACTAATTTCACACGAGTGGGAAAATATTTACACGAGGCGTTAGCCGAGTGCGACAAACCCACGAGTGTAAGAAAGTGATTTTCACACAAGTAATGTACACTATTTTTCCTACGACCACAAGTTATTTACCAAAACAAATAAAAGTTGTTTGTCTTCACAGAAAAAATAAGAAAACAATTGAAAACTTTGCATCACTAGGGTGATATATACTTTTCCTTACTGCGATATATTATACTGTTTAAAAATATGTTTATATCAAAAATCACCTACCTATTAGCTTTTTATCATTTTAGAATTAAAAAAGGTCCTCATTTAAAAAATATTGCATGGCTTTTTCAATATAAATCCAGTTAACAGCCTGGTAACTCCAAATTTATTTTAAATAACAATGACAGCGATAACAGCTTTATATTATACTTTGCAATACTAGTGCTGTAAAGTACTTTGCAACACTAGTGTGATATAAGGCATTTTCTATGCATGAAAACAGTGTGCGATTTACTATTTTCACCTGTGGTCGTAGGAAAAGTAGATTTCAACACGCGTGTGATATTATTCGTTTTCTAAAGGATCAAGGAGTGCGTTTTATGTCATTTTCATTAGTGGTCAAGTTTTAAATTTATTTAATGTATATGTTTTTACTTTATAAAATCTTTAAAATCGTTTGTTGAAGGTATATGTCATTTTAGCATAAGCTATTGTGTCATTTTATCTGACACCATGCCTAAAATGACATACTTGGAGACTTAATGCAAAATAGTCGTTATATTTTTTCTATGCTGAATAAGGTAAACTTTGGCATAAGTAATTACTAAGAATAAGTTATAAAGGCTTTTTATAATTTGTTATAATCAATCACATTATTATTTTTTGAAATATAGGCAAAAATTTATAAAGTATGTAATTTTTGGCCATGTTCTCCTAATATAAATTTATTATTGCTACAGATATAGAATACGAAATTTATCGGAAAGCAATGTTTTTTTTTGCGGAGCCATGTCGAATAAAAAATCCTTAATATAGTCATTACCAATGAAAACCTAATTCCCAAAGGAAAATAATACGTGATGTGATTTCGTGCCAGGAACAATAACCACTTTATGTTAAAAAGTAAAGTGTTCTTTAAGGTTAAAATGTTTTTGTGCAGTGGTGGCTCGTAAGGTAGGGTTTTGGGTTGCCGTCCTTCCAGCAAAAAAATACAATCAGGGGCGTACCTAGCCCATAATTATTGGGGGGTAAATTCCAGTATTTTACCAACTCATATATATATATATATATATATATATATATATATATATATATATATATATATATATAAATTAAGTGTCTCTTATTTGTAACTTTACTCAAAATATGAAACCGTTTAAATTAGCAAACTAGTATCTTTTTTCACGCTCTTTAAGACTAAAGATTAGAAAAAACAATTTACAATCGGGTTGCTGAGTTATACAGAGAAATACCCCTTTTTAAATGGAACACCCTGTATATTATATCACCATGAGCAAGTTTTTTGAAAATCCTTTAAAAAATTCCGTATGTAATATATCCAATTTTTCATAGTTTCGGAAATATGGCCATCCTCAGGAGTTTAATAGTAAACTGGATTTTTATATAAAACACCCTGTATATGGTATTATCAATTAAAATATATTTAAAAGGGCTTTAAGAAAATACTACATTTGATGTGCCTATCTTTTTTAGTTTTGGAAATATAGCCATTTAAATCTGAAAGATGATAGATATTTTCCCCGTTTTATTTCTGACACTAAAACTTATTGCTTATAGCTTAAAGCTGTGATATAATGAAAATTGAACGTAATTTTTAGATTTGAATGGCCATATTTCCAAAACTATAAGAGAGAGACATAGCAAATGCGGTATTTTCCTAAAGCTCATTTAAATATCTATTTATTGGTAATGTAATATACAGGGTGTTTTATTTAAAAATGCCAGTGTACTATAAAATTTCTGAGGATGGCTATATTTTCGAAACCATGAAAAATTGGATATATCACATGTAGACTTTTTTTCAAGGATTTTAAAAGATCTTTCTAATGGTGATAAAATGTACAGAGTGTTCCATTTAAAAAAGGTTATTTTGCTGTGTAACTCAGAAACCCGATTGTCAACTGTTTTTTCTAATCTTCAATCTTAAAGAGCATGAAAAATACTACTAGTTTGCTAATTTAAACTATTTCGTATTTCAAATAATAACGAAGTTACCACTTAATTTGGATGACCCTGTATAATAATTCTTTACAAGCACGTTATAAGTAACAGTAACTAGGGCTGATCCTGCATTCTGTAACGATACCGATTTTCTACCCGATAAGATGATAAAAAATATTGATATAAAGAAGACAAAACAATAAACGGCGCGCCGCAGTTGCAGGTTGCGAAATTTACCACAATAGTTAACCTGCCTATTCAATGTTGCCACTTTTGTCAGAATCAAAAATGATGGGTTTTGTTGTATAATAATAAATAATTCAATTAGTGATGATTATAGTACAACAAATAAGGTATATATTTATTTCTTGCTAAAATATTTTGGGACTAATCTTTTAGCAGGACCTACTTTTACCCAAGTAACTAAAATAATTGGGGAAGTGGACGCCCCCCTGCCCCCCCATAAACACGCCCCTGAATACAATATATGTTTAAAAAAACCGCAACAAACCGTTGGTTTCTGTAGCAACACTATGATGCGGCAGCATTTCTTGCATCCCATATTCGCCCATCAGCTTCTATTTAAAAAATCTATTCAATGTCCAATTTTTTTTTCTCTTTAATAAAATGATTGTCTTAATTTTTCTTTTTCCCAATCTTTTTGCATCGTGACTAACATACAAAAATAACACCAATACTTTTTAATTATTATCAAAAAAAGTAGCCGTTATAAAACACGAAGAATTCGACACAAATTTAACCCAACATAATAAGAAAAAAATCTTAGGGTCCAGCTACGATAAGATGCGGCGAGCGAAGAGCGGAGAGCGGAGAACGAAGAGCGGAGAACGAAGAGCGGAGAGCGGAGAGCGAAGAGCGAAGAGCGAAGAGCGAAGAGCGAGGAGCGAAGAGCGAAGACGAAGAGCGAAGAGCGAAGAGCGAAGAGCGAAGAGCGAAGAGCGAAGAGCAAGAGCGGAGAGCAAAGAGCGGAGAGCAAAGAGCGGAGAGCGAAGAGCACTATGCTAATATAAAGATTTTTTTTTATCTTTGGACAACCCACAAGGGCTAAAAACCTAAATACCTAACGTACCGTGGGTGACTTATGTGAGGTAAGAGGAAGTTTGTTGACACGGGACTTAAATACTTAAAGATTTACAAACTTTAGAAACTCTCTAGGGATAAAGAGAATGAACAAAGTGGGAAACTTGCGGCCTATCCAGTTGAACCGTATAGGGATACATACGTGCGGCACCACAAGTTGGGAACCGTGAGTGAAGGAATTATACAAAACAATTCTTCAGAGCAGGATAAAAATACTTGTAGAAAAGCGATAAATCCCTACAGCCCGACGATGGACAAGGGAAAGCCTTTCTGTTAGTGAAGGATCAATATTAAGGCGAACAGCTCTTCTTTGAATGGAATCCAGAATGCTAAGGGTTGTGGGCGACGGTGCTTCATGAGAACAAAGATATAAGCCTAACCCTGCTTAACGGCATTGC
>JACEGR010003763.1:0-98990 GCA_014170235.1 Listronotus bonariensis | reverse complement strand
ATCTTTTAAAATTTCCAAACACTTAATGACCTAAAACTAAAACCTAGATTCAAAAAGCATAAAATCGAATCTTAAGATCCAACTTGTCACGACTTCTCACATCACAACACTTTTTGATCTTTCTCTTTCTACCAAACTGATTTTATTTATTAGGTTTAATCTTGCGCTTCTTGGGTTGGAAAAAAATATCAATATTAGGGATATTTAGGTACCGTTCGTCAAGTGTTAAATTTACATACCCTTAAGTTTTTTTTTTATCGTAGAAAATAAATAAAAATATTGCTTTATTGGGCCATATTAATAGAAAAAACCAAATGCTTTTGCTTATTAGTATAGAAAATAGAAGGACTTACTTCAAACGTTTGAATAAAGTCAATCATTTGCTTACAAGTGCATGTATTTACTTATAGAAAAGTGATACTGCTATTCAGTAGCAAATCGTTGATCTAAAAAGTTTACAATCCCACTTTCTTAAAAAGAATTAAAGATCCTACAAAAAGCTCTTTTCTTAAGTTATCGTAAAAACCGTTTTTGTGTAATTCGGCTTTAAACATTAAACATTTTCAACTTGTTTACTACTACAAATATAAATAATAAAAATAAATACAAATGCATATATTTTTAAACAAGCTCTAATGCGCTACTAAAAAGGTCTTTTAACATGTTTACTAAAGTCAGTGCTTCAAAAAGTTATTCGACTCATATAGATTTTACATATTACTTTTCGATTAAACTTCATCAGTCGAAAAACTTAATTTATTTTAAAAAATGTTAGAAGACTATTTTGCAGCATATTACATTTTTTGGATTAACGATTAGAAAGCGTTGCATAAAAGACGGTTCTTGTCAAAAAAAAAAACTGTTAGTCGTGATGATAGACTTCTAAATATTAACAATAATGGCTCTAACTTTCACACTATTTTTTTATCATTAAGAATAAAGATTTTTAGTACCGTTTAAAAAAACATATCTTCTATTGGCCCAGTCTACTGTATATCGTTGGACTTTATTTATAACTAACGTCACGTCGGCTAATGTAGTTTTAAACCATGCATCAACTTTTGTAAAAAATTAAAAATTTCCTAAAATTAAAAAAAAATCATTCGTTTTATATTTAACAGCCCTGTAGATATTGCCTATTAATTAAAATACATAAATTAGTCATTTATTTAAGGCCTTTGTTTCTCTGTTATAATTAATACTATTTTTAAAGTTTTTTACAAAAAATTAAAAATATGTCTTGACATAACTGTTAAAAGATTTAGTTTAAATTGCATGCAAAACATTGCTTGTCGGACTACAGCAATATTCCGAATTTGGAATAACATAACTTATCAGGATTATGGTATATTTCATTCTGCTGAACCTGCAATATTAATCTAGCTTATGAAAATTTATGTACAGTGCATACTATTATCAGTATAATAATACTCAGCCTTTTTCAGTTTTACACGGTTTAGGGTTTTACAAAGAATTCAATGAACAATATTAAGTATTTAAACGCAAGCATATTTAAAATTTCATACCACAGTAAAAAAATATTTTTCTACGACTGTTAAAAAATCTATACATTAATATTTGTGTGATTTTAAATAGATATTATGGCTCATTACCAACGGCCATTACCCACATTTATTACCCACGATCGTCATAAAATGCTTTAAATATGCATTAATACGGTAAGTTGGATATGTTTTTGACAATCTGGTTTTTTGAATAAAACTCTTCAGTCAAGGGTACTACTTTTTAGTCACTTATAAGTGTAAAAGTATTTTATAGGTAGGTAAAATCAACCAATAATAAAATTAAAAGATTTGTTAAAATATCCACAGTAGGCTATAATATCGCATATGCCATGGTTCACAAATAATTTTTCACAAATCGAAGTATGTCGTTTAAACAAAAAAATCAGTGATATATCGATAGTTGTAGAGAAAGTATAGTATGTAACTTGCACGAAATAACCATTTTTCTTCCATACAACAACATTCATCATGCATTTATAATACCCGTAATTCTAATAGAATATATACCCTCCACGAATAATAGACTAGTGCCGAAGCCTTTAAAAAACTTAAAATGTAAATAAAATATAGTAGAATAAAACCCATTGAATAAGGTGAATAAAATTAAATTGGCCCTTCAGAGCACGATATCCTTTTTAATGTAAGGTATAAGGTTTCTAGAATAAGTTAATGTTTTTGGGAAAGAAGTGTTAAAATAAAAATATTATTACATTATTTGTAGAAGTACAAGTGCAAAATACATACCACGATACACGATATTTGGGCGTGATACGAAACTGATTCCCAAAACAAATGAATTTGAATCCATGGCCGCATTATGCATTTTGCTATTCAATTAAACCTTCCCCAGTACACAAGGCTGCGCTCGTTATCTAGACACGCGGTAGCGTGTCAAGCTAAGTTAAGAATAGGACCTGGCTACAGCGCCGCTTGTAATATTACTCGAACCCCGTGGTGGCACTTTTGACCCCTTTATAACTTAAAACCTATTTAACGTAAACATATAAAACGTGTATTTATTTATACCCATAAGGACAACTAAGAGCCCAAAATTTTATAAGGCTTGGTCTAACGGTTATAAAGATATGAAGGTCCAAAAGTCACCAATTTTCCACTGATTGACTGAGTCACTCACTAACTGACTGACATATATTTAGATCAAAAACTTAATCCACTTTCAGATGACCTAGAAAGATGAAATTTGGAATCCAGCTCGGTAATTGTGTGTAAGCGTAGGAAAAAATAAAAAAAGGGAAAAAATAAAGGGGTCCTCACACAAAAAGTGTTTTCTAATTGTAGCGTAAACTATCGCAAGATATCTACTTGATATGATAAGTTGGTGTGGTGTAGTGATTATCATATCCGCCTAATACGCGGGAAATCCCCGGTCAATTCCGGGCGGAAACATATATATTTTTTTATTTTCTCTTTTATTTATCTATACTTCCATATTAATATATAAAGAGGTAAAGTTTGTAACTTTGCTTGTGGGTTTGTTTCTTTGTAGCCGCTAATCTTCCAAAGTACTGAACCTCTCATAAAAATGTTTTCACAATTAGAAAGTTACACTATTTAGGAGTGTTATAGGCTATATTTTACTACAAATAAACAAAAAGTTTAGATATTAACGCCCAACGAAGTGGGCACGGGTCGGCTATCTATACTTATATATAAAGAGGTAAAGTTTGTAACTTTGTTTGTGGGTTTGTTTGTTTGTAGCCGCTAATCTACTGAGTACTGAACCTATCATAAAAAATTCTTTCACAATCAAAAAGCTACACTATTTTAAAGTTATAGGCTATACTTTACTACAGTTAAACAAAAAGTTTATGATATCAACTCCCAACGAAGTAGGCACAGGGCGGCTATCTTGAATAATTTTTAACGTTGTGGGGTTAGGTTTATAAATTGCGATTAGTCCAGTGATAAAATGCTCCGCCTGTCACGCGGACGTCCCAGGTTCAATCCTCTGTGAAGGCACTTTTTAAAAAAATTAAAGTAGTTAAGAATAATAATAATAAAAGTAACAAATTGACCTATTCTTTGTGGATTTTTTGTTGGATTTTTTTATACTAATATTATAAACAAAAAGCTAAAGTTTATAACTTTGATTGTTTGTAAGAGCTAATTTTCGGAAATACTAAATCGATCCTGATTTTTTTACAATCAGTAAGCTACACTATTCAGGAAGGCTATCGGCTATATTTTATTATGATTAAACAAAAGTTTATAAAAAAAGATAACTTCAGCAATAATATGTTCCTTGTTTTGTTGCCACCCCAATAAACAAACTGAATACACAAAGCGTGAAAGAAATGAATTGGTAATTGTATTATTTTATACAATGTGTCCACGTAAGTTGGCGAAAAAAAAGTTATTCAATATAAAAAGTTCTGCTTGGTTTAAACCCTGATATATAATAATCAGATATTAAATTGTGTTAGTCATCTACGAGGTTTGGTCAAAATGTAATTTTGCTATAATGTTGCTAATACCATTTTTTTAAGAAAATATTTTTAAAATTAAAAATTACTTTTAAATAACAATTTTGTTTCTTTACAAAAAACTTTTTAATATATATTTTTGCGCGATAATGGTAAAAATTTAGGTTTCCACATTGGTGTAATGCAATTGATAATTATTATTGATATAGGACAATTATAAATAAACTTTTTAAGTTAACTGTTATCGAAACAAGAGCAATTATTAACTATGTTCTAATATATACATATATATATCTATATATATATATATATATATATATATATATATATATATATATATATATATATATATATATATATATATATATATATATATATATATATATATATACTAAAAATATTCAAAAAAGTTTTTCTTGCAAATAAATAATGCATAAATATTAATTGGGCATATTTCAAACAAATTTTTTATTTTTAACATCTTTCTCATATAAGAACTTTTAATAATTGCAAAAATAATGGTACAACACCTCATAGATGGCTGATACAATTTGGTATCTTGCCTTATAGGTTTTGGACTATGCAGAATTTTTATAAACAATACTTTTTTCGTAAAGTAAATATTAAAAAAGTTTTCCATATGACGCGAATTTACGCAGACACACTGTATTTTTTTACAAAAAGGAATGATATCTTACCAAAAATATAAATGTTAAAATGGTAAGCCAAGTTAAACACTAAAATTATGCCTGGCTGTGGGCTTCACCGCAAAAAGAATGAAGATCTAAATGAGTACCAAGTTCTGTAAAAAATCTAAATATGTATGAGATCTTTAAGTAGATTAGATCAGACCTGGCCAGTTATTAATAAAATTTAAAAAATATTTAAATAAGTTAAATACCTTAATAAAATGACTGTTGTAGTCAAATCTAACATACTCTAAGACCTCATAGATATTTGGATTTTGTAAAGAACTTGGCACCCATTTATATCTCCATGTTTTTGCGGCGAAGCCTAGCATAATTTTAGTACTAAACTTAGCTTACCATTTTTACATTTATGTTTTGTTGGGATTTTTGTATCGAAAATCGCCCACCTAGTAGCTTCGTAAAACTTTTATCATTGTAAAATTTAAGAAGGTCATCACTTAAAAATATTGCAAGTTTTTTTTAATGTTAGTACATTTATTTTAAATAACAATATGGCAGCGATAAAGGAGAAGTTTTTGTTCTAGCTGGCGTAAAGCATGTATACAATCTTTCAGAATGACATCATAACATATTTTACATCACACTTATGTTGTAAAGTACTTTGCGGCACTAGTGTGATATAAGGCGTTTTTATGCATGAAAACAGTGTACTATTTGCTATTTTTACATGTGGTTGTAGAAAAAATACTAAATCTTAATTCCCACGACTACATGCAAAAAAACACATGCATAGACAATGCCTCTTATCACACTAGTGTTAAAAAATACTTAACAACACTAGTGTGATATATGTTATGTCATTCTAAAAAATGTATACATGCCTTACGCCAACCAAAACAAAAACAAGCTGTCACCGCTTTTTACGTATGACAATAATTAAACCCCATTTTTCGTGCTGTTTGCTTTCTCTACCTTTTGACACCCACGTAAATATATTGGTCGCAACACAGCTCACCCTTTACTTTTTCTCTAAAATTCGGTTTGTACCTATTAAAAGATAAAACATTGATGTTTCGCTAAAATAGCAGAAGTATGCCATTTTTTGTTTAAATAGCTATAGTTTAGAATAATATTCTTCAAAACTAAATTTACGATGCCTGTAGCTAAAGAGGGATGCATTTTAGAACTTATGATTAGGAATAAAAGTTCTCCTTTGACCTTAAAAACGTTCTTAAAATACTTAAGTTTTTGGGCTATTCGGCCGTCGTTGTAGATTTTGTATCCTTGACGTTTCGCAAGGATACAAAATCTACAACGACGGCCGAATAGCAAAAAACTAAGTTTAGCAGAAGATAGCCGCGAAAGCCTTACATAGCATACGTTCTTAAAATATTTGTATTTAAGTTTTGTGATATATGGAGAGTTTTTACATGATAATCATTCATACAAGGTTCTTCGAGCGACATTTATTTGAATGGACAGTCATTTAAAAAGACAATTATTTGAATTGGTAATTTTACGAATGGGTTATTAAACGGACAGATAATTTACGAAAAAATTATTTTAATTTTATATACATGGTATCTGGACATCAATTTTGGTTAGTTTTGATTCTACATTTTACCATTCCTTAAAAAATTATCTTTAAAAAACGGCCAATTTAAAAAACTGAATGTTTGAAAAACTGCCAGTTTGAACAACTTTTGTTCGAATACTGTTCATTCGAAAAAACACTTCTTCGAAAAATTGTCATTCGAAAAACAGTTGTTCGAAAAATTGTCATTCGAAGAAAATCCCTATATTAAAGTTTACTAACACTCTCTATTATTGTTTACACCATTTAATTGGCAAAAAGATTTAAAGAAAACTTCAAATTTAATTTTATTGCGTTTATTTACCAATCGTTACCGACGCGAAATTGCCCCAATAAAACATCATTAGGCGATTAAATGCTAAGCTATTTTTAACCGTAAAAACCCCATTTTTCGTGCTGTTTGCTTTCTCTCCCTTTTAGCACCCGCGTTATTTATTTAAAAATGGACCACTCAATAAATTTTCCGGTTTCCGTAACGTCCAGGGAAGGCCGTTATAAATCCTCGAATGGTCAAAAATCCCTAAATAAATGCGACGTAACAAAATGTAAAAGCGGAAGCCATTTTGGTTTATTGGAAATCTATAGCTTGATGTGAGCAATTTATAGCTAAGTTTACTAGCTATTTACTGAAGATTTAACGATTTTTATAAAATAGTAGCTTAAAGCCACAGTAGGTTAATATTGTTCTCAGCTTGACGACACAAGCATTAAAAATTAACTGATAACATAAAAGCTTGTTACTAAATTGCCTATTAAGCAGCCTAAGATCCAATTAATATTGTTTGGTTAAGTTAGACTTTTACCATGTCATTATTTTTTAATTTATTAGTATAAAAAGCACCTTTAACACTTATACACGTTCCGCTAAATGAAAAGCTTAACAGGCAACCAAAAACCAAAACAAAACAACCCTTTTCTTTTCACTATAGAAATACAGAGAAGTGACACGCCATTTAATTTTTTATTCCTTAATAAGAATGTCAACTATAATTAGCATAAAAGAAAAGTGTCTACTATGTTTTATAACTAAAAATCCAAACATTTTTCTATTTAGAAAAAATATTTTTGACTTGTTTGGTATTTTTTATAAAAATTTAAAATTTTTTGTAAGATAACATAAATCAAATTTTAGGCAAGAAATGACAGATATAAACTTTAAACCAAAAGTTGGGCGCCATTTTGAAAACAGATATTAAATGGAAAGGGGCTCTTCCTGACGAGTACTTTATAACCCCAGAATATATAGTCAATTTCTTTACCAAGTACAAAATGGCGGTACTTTAAAACCTACCGAATACCCAATTTAGCTGGCCCTATTTATGAGAGTAATGAAGTTAGATATAAAAAATGTGGTTTAATCTTAAAAGCCTTTTACTTATATTTTTAATGGTGATATATTATACAGGGTGCGTCACTAAAAAATATATACTTTTTGTTTTACGCTGTATATTATTACCCATATCACTGTTAAATAGGTCTTTAAAAATGATTTAGGAAAAAAAAATGTTAAGTATATCTAACTTTATTAGTTTTAAAAATATGGTCATCCTTATCAGGTAATTTGGTATTTTTTAAAGTACCGCCATGTTGTAGTAGGTATAGACTTTTCTGGGGTTATAAAGTACTCATCAGGAACTTTAAAATAATGTGCCTCAAGACTTTCCCTTCCATTTAATTTTTGTTTTCTAAAGGGCGCCTTACTCTCAATTTAACATTTATATTTGTCATTTGTTGCCAAACAATTGGTTAATGTTGATGGTGTAATATTTGATATGGATTTTCAAAAATATATCTAAAACCATATTCTTGTGCTTGGACTCTTTCTACTTGTAGAAGAGTAAGCTAATATTTTTTGTATTACGTAGCTACTCTTATTGCTACTTGCTATGACATTTAATTTTTAGTTACTAAAAGTCCTAAAAATTAAAAACACCTAATTTACTAAAAAAAGGACCCCGCTCAATCCTTATAAAGAGTGGATTTCGGCTAATTTTTTTTTAAATTTGGTAGGTGCTAAATCTTGACTTTTGCTTAAATATTCCCGTGGGCACAACGTACCATCAAATTCAGTTTTAGAATTATAGAGCCTCAAAGTTACATATTTGCTAAGATGCGATTTCGAGTACCCTCTATGAATGTAATTTATTTTTGATATTACTAAAGCTTTTACAAGATATTTTTGTTATGCATACCTAAACTGCCGTCCAACGGAAAAACGCCGTATGTATATATCATAAGCCTATTCACATACGGTGTTTTTCCGTTTGAGAGCAGTATAGGTTACCAAATAGAGTAGCAAAATATAAGAAAAGTTTTTATATACAATATATCTCATGGCAGTGGCGTCAAAACGTATAAACTTATTATTAGGTTGCCTAAAGTCAATGATAATTATAGTTTTGCTAAAGTGCAAAACTCAAAGTGACATTTTTAATAATAAAAAAACAAACTCGATATTTAAATAATTTTTTGGACTAATATTGTGCAGACTAAAACACATTTTAGTACCGTCAAAATATACATGTACTATGCCACCTAGTTTTATACATAGGAACGCATTAAAATATGTTTTGAAAAAACTTAAGTAATATAGAAAATAAATTAAAATCATAGGAGGTACTCGACTTAACTCAAACAAATATCCAACTTTGAGTCACATAAGAACATTTAATTAGGGAGTCAAGATATCCAAGATACCAAGTTTTTTTTTGTATTTATCTTAAATTTACTTTAAGCGGGGTCCTTTTAAATAATTTCTTACACTACATCCCCCTGTATAAACGATTGAACTTAAATCATTTTGTATACTTTAAAGGTAAAAAAAAAAACATTTAGAACATTGCTTTTTTATATTTAAATTAACCAACTTAGCAGTTTAAAATTTAGCAAACCGTCACCGGTTTTAAAAATGTTAAACACCACAATTCGCCAAACATCCGTTAAAATTAACCAACCTGTTTAAGCGCTCCTTTGACGCCAAAAAACAGGCAATCTCTGAATCACCCGCAAATCATTTGCCAAGCACTTGAAACGACGTGAATTCCGGCAACGTCCCCGTCCGCGCCATGTAGCTCGGTATGCGTCTTGGAGCGGCACGGCGACTTGTTGCAAGTCTGGTCGCGGCTTAACATTAAAAAGCTTTATTTTTGCTACCACTGGTGTTTTTAACTTATCTCATTGAATAACATGGCCAAAGAGATACCAAGTCATGTCAAAAATAAGTTATGATAAATAATACTTTTTGCAACAAAACTATTGATAGTCAAGCTTTACTTTTGTATTTTTCTTAAGCCCTGTTCAGACACGGCTAGTCAAGTAGCGAGTAATTAAGTATTTTCGTGCGTGCGGACAGTAAAAATTAGGAAAGTAGTTAGAAGTTAGTTAGTATTAGTTTAGTTTAGTGTCTAAACAAAGCATTAGTGCTGCAACATTTGCTATACAGTGTGTCTTTAAAAGGTCTGTACAAAATGCTATTACAAATTCCTTGGACCAAAATACAACGATCAAACGTTACTTACCCTGGTCAAAAAGTTATTCGTTTTTGAGATAAAGATATTTGATTTATTATTAGGAATTTTGTCAGAAAATTCGGCGAATGGGATTTTTTTTAAGAATGTTATCGAAAGCTACTCATGTTTTTGCTGTGAAATGTAAAGGAGGCACCTGCAGTCCTTTAGTTTTGTTTAAAGTTTTATAACTTTTTTCCCTCGGTATATTAATATTCTAGTTATTCGTTTCCTTTCACCTAAAAAAATCCTTTGCATTCCTTTACGCTTTATTTAGGCCACCCGGGTTCCTTTACAAGCTTTGTACAAATTGGTACTACACCTTCCTTACGCCAAAAATACAACGATTTACCCCAATTTGTCTTGGTTGAAAAGTTGATTGTTTGCAATGTACTGGGTGTTTAAATCAAAAAAATAAATGGAAAATTTGATACCCTGTATCTTGCAAACAAGCAACCGTTGAACTAAGGTAAGTGCATTTACAGTAGCATTTTGTACAGCCCTTTTGGACCCTACCAGGTGACCCAGAGAAATCGTGAATAAATGCAATGGCAAAGTTTTGTATGAAATAAATTGTTTAATCTAAAATATCTCATAAACGGTTGCTCGTAGCTATATTTATAAAATATACTTTTTTTATGCAAAAATATTGAAAAATTAAATTTTTTAACTAAAATCATAACATACGGGACAAAAAAGTTATGACACTTAAAACCTAAGAAAAAGGCTATAGATTTCCTTCTTCCTTCTTTTTCTTTTCTTTTTTTTCTTTTAAACCCCCAAACTATGTACAAATAATGGCGGCACACCCGGAAGTAAAATGTTCCGGAGGTAAAATACCCCTCCATTCGGATCTCCGGGCGAAGGGTGCATCTGGGAGGTCTTCATCGAGAAGTTTAAATTTCGTTTGTAAACATATGTGGGCTTAACACCAATATAAACTCCGTTCACCATTACCTTCAGTCATCTAAGCCCTACTTACTGTTTCTAACGGAAACACAAATAAGTTCTAAATCTTCAACCAGCCACCTTCTCTTTCCAGGCTACGAACTTATTTCGTCTTTTCGCCCACATGGTGGCATATGTGCTTACGTCCGCAACGATCTGGCTTGTGCTCGATTTTCCAATCTTGAGTCACGTAGGCCCGATATCCTTTGGCTCAAACGTTCCCTTCGGTCTTCAACTAAATTTATCTGCTGTTTGTACCGGTCCCCATTTAGTAATTCCAATGTCGAATTCTTTGACTTTCTTTCAACAAAGATCGATAGCATAATTTCTCAGTTTCCATCAGCTGAAGTAATCGTGCTTGGCGACTTTAATGTCCATAATAAGGATTAGCTGGGCTCTTCAAAAACTGACCTCCAAGGCAAAGCAGCCGAAATCTTCGCAATCAGTAACTCTCTTACCAACCTTATTATGGAACCCACCTACTTTCCTAGAGTCCAGAGTCCAGAGTCCCAAATCATAGTTCAAATCCTCTAGATCTCTTTCTTACTACCAACCCCGAACTCTATCAAACATAAGTCACAGCTCCTTTAGGTCGCTCAGATCATGGCTTAGTTACTATATCTTACCCTGCACATCTTGAGGTAAATGAATACATGCCACCACGCACAGTACGGCACTACAACTCAGCCGATTGGGATGGCCTAAGGGACTTTTCGTCACTTATCCCTGGAATTCAATCTGCTTTTCTTTTCGTGATCCTTCTGTAATTTGCAATCAGCTAACTGAATCAATTCAATTGGGCATTGAAACCTATATTCCACACACCATCAAGAACCCCAAACAATCCAAAAGCAAACCCTGGTTTTCCAAATCTTGTGATAAAGCTAGAATTTTAAAAGTTCAGGCTCACAAGAAGTTTCTACAAGATCCTAGTCCAGGAAACCGACAGGCCAGCATTGAAGCAAGAAACTACTACAATCAAACAATTTCTGAAGCCTAAGACTCCTTCGATAATCGTATTAAAAACAAAGTTCTTTCTTGCTCAAATGGCAGCAAATCTTTCTGGTCCTTTGCGAAAAACATAAGTAGGAATTTTTGTACCAGTTCATTTCCACCGCTAACTTTGGAAGATGAAATTATTTCTACCGTAAAGGAAAGACAGAACTATTTGCTAAACAATTTGCTGCCAATTCAACCCTTGACCAGGTGTCTTTCCAGAGAGCTGGAAAGCTGCACGTGTTCAACCTATTTCAAAGAAAGGATCTAAATCTCTTCCATCTAACTATAGACCAATTTCAATTCTCTCAGTTCTTTGTAAAGTAATGAAAAAATTAATTAATTCACAAATTCTTAAGTACTTAGAAAAACACAAAATTCTGCATGACAAGTAGTATGGATTTCGCCACAAAAGATCTACAGCAGATCTTCTTTCCTTCGTTTCACACTGCTGGAATAAGTCTCTTGAGTTTTTAGGTGAGTCCCAGATCGTTGCTCTTGATATATCCAAAGCTTTTGACCAGGTCTGGCATGCCGCACTTCTTAATAAACTTCCATCCTATGGTCTTTCAACTAAACTCTGTACTTGGCTCTCTAGTTATCTATCTGATCGTCGTATATCAGTTATTGTGGACGGCCATTCTTCAAGCTTTCACCAAGTAAATGCTGGAGTCCCTCAGGGCTCAGTACTGGCACCAACATTTTCCTTCTTCACATCAACGACCTTCTCTCGTCCACAACTAATTCCATTCTAAGCATTCTATCTATTCTATTCAAAAAGAGCTATTCGTCTCATTAATGATCCTTCACTTACAGAAAGGCTTTTCTCTCTTGCCCATCGTCGGGCTGTGATGGATTTATCGCTTTTTTATAGGTACTTCCATGGCTTCTGCTCTGAAGAATTGTCCAGTATAGTTCCTCAACTTACGGTTCCCAACAGATAAACTTGTGGTTCCGCGCATATGCATCCCTATACGGTCCAACTGGACAGGCCCCGAACTTCCCACTTTGTTCGTTCTTTTATCCCTAGAGTTTCTAGATTGTGGAACCTGCTGCCCGCGGAGGTCTTTCCTTCCCCCAAATCTTTAAGTATTTAAGTCCCGTGTCAACAAACTCCCTCTTACCTCGCTTAAGACACCCACGGTACGTTAGTATTTAGGCTTTTAGCCCTCGTGGTTTGTCCAAAGATAAAAAAGATAGCTCCCTCTACATTTTCAACAAAAACATTAGAATATTTTGATTCCCCACCTTGAAAAACCATTCAATACTGAATTTTGTGGAAAAATTTATACAGGGCGTTTCTAAACAAATGCAAAACCTTTTAAGAGGTTATTTCTTGTTTAAAATAAAGGGTAGTTTGCCTCATACACATAGGGTCAAAAGTCAACCATTAGGGAGATATTACGGTACAAAAAATGGCAAAAATAAGGTTTTTTTATCCTAAAAACGGGAAGTGCTAGAACAATGAAATTCTAACAAAGAATTGCTTTTATGAAAGTACACTTTTTAAATATTTTCTTACTTTTATAGAATTAATTAAAGTGGTGGAAATAGACTAACTTTATCGTTCTTCCGCAACAAATTTAACCAGACACTTACGTCATAACCTCAAAATTAAAATTTGGATAAACTGGAAAACGGGAAAATTTATTTTATTAAAAATTCCATTTATCCGCTGTTACCTATTAAGGCGTTTGTAATATGTCTTTATTTGACATTACTTGGTAGTTTAAATACAATACTTATTTTGTTTTTAAGCAAAAAGAACAAACATTTTTTTGTTAAATTTTTTTCGCGATATCTTCCTTATGGTTGACTATTGACCCCATGTTTATAAAGCAAACTACCGTTAACATTAAACAAGGAATCACCTAAATTTTTTGCATTTGTTTAGAAACACCCAGTATAATAAATTAAACATAACTGAAATAAAATAAAAACTTTGACACACTGTATCTTGCAAATAATCAATTTGTCGACTAAGGTAATTTGGGCTAGATCGAAATATTTTGGTCCAAGGAATTTGTGGTAGCATTTTGTACAAACCCTTTCCAAACGCTATTTTATTAAATTTTAAAAGCAAAATATTTTTTCCTGATATTTGAATATTAAAGGAAATATAATAGGAACTCCTCTGTATTGCCGCCATTTTAATTTTTTTATCCTAAAAGTTATTAAATAAAAAAGGATTTTTTCTGTAGCAAAATTAATACCATTATATTTTACTTCATGTGTTTTTTGTAAACAAAAAATAAAATAAATGGGAACATGGATTAGTGTGTTGAAAAAGTTAATTAAACCTTCTAAAGCTTTCCATAGCAGTATTTATTTCTGAGAAAATAAATGCTGATAAAAGTCTTTTCTACCACAAAAACAAAAATGATCAACTTCCTGTTTTATTTGGGCTCGCCATTTTTACACTTAGGTGTTTTTTTTATTTCAACGATTTATTTGCGTCGTTAACGGACCTACAAAAAAAACTGAAACGAAAATTTATTGCTCAGCTATTCTTTAAATAAAACTAAAATACAGAATTTAACAAATAGGAATAAAGTATTGTTAAAAGATTTTTTACATACGCATGTAGGTTCTGCAGATGTTAATAATATGCTAAAAATATAAAGCAAATCATTATAAGAAGTCTTATTAACAAATAATATACCTGTTTGTGTGTTTCACATCCGACAAACTTTAGAAAATAATTCTATAATAAAAATAATAAAAACTTTGTGTGAACTAATGTTCTAAACGTCCTAGTTTTTGAACTACAGGGTGCTAAACAAATTTTAAAAATGATTGTTTTTTATCATAACTTCTATACCAATTTATTTATTCTTAAAGAAAAAATTGGGGACACCTACTATGCACTGGAAGACTAGTTTGGTCGGATGTTTGGCGAATTGTTGCAAGTCAGAACGCCGCTTTATGATACTAAAAAATATTTTAAAACGTTAAGTAACTAAAATTACCCAAACGTGTTTTGATATATATTTTTGTTTAATGAATCACTTCAATCGTACATATACATATTTTACCATTTTAGTTGGTAGTTTAGTTAGTTTGTACGTTTGTTAATCCTATACAGCTTCCATGTAGCTTTAATTATTTAAGCCATTTAAAGCGCCAGAATTTCATATCACTCGAGATTAGTAACGAACCACAAAATTTGATGATTCATACCGTAACTTGATTTATAGAGACTGTAATTTACACCGGTCAGACACCCACCAGTAAACTGTATCACAGCATAAACAACATAAAGGCAGCAGTTGGTGTATTCCTTTATGCTCTAGAATCGCCCGAAACCGTTCCTAAACTGTCAAGAGTGTCAAAACTGTCAAAAATACAATAGACTGCAAGTAAACGGAACACTCTTGGTGTCGTTTCGGGCGGTTCTAGACCCTAAAAGGAATACACCAAGCGTGTTCTTCCTGGCTGCGCCTTTAATCTTCACCAATTTCTGTTACCTTGACGCTATGTTTTGTTGATGAAGTCAGGATAGAATAGCACAATTTTTATCGATAGTATTAAACTATCGATGCATAACTTGATCGATAGTCGCTTTTTACGAAGTTGATGAATAACTGTATAATGTATAAAAAATTTTAACTATTTTTTTAAATTCACATTATTAAAAACCTAGAATGTATAAAGTCCTATTGTTATAGGTTTTTGCTTAAGTGATTTATTTGGTATATACGTCGCAAAGAGATTTTTTTAGGATGTTTCTTGCTCTTTGTTAAAATGATGGTCAATTGACCAACTAGCTATATCCTAAAATCATAGATTTGTATGTCCACGGATCACTGAAATGTATCGCATTAAAGTAGAGACAAATTGCAGGTAGTAAGTATGTTACCAGTTTTATAATTTACGATTTTGTCTAAATTGCAAGAATTTCACAAAAACAAGTTATTTTATCAGCCTTATAAAAATGTAGCAAGAATACATGTTAATGCCTTAATAATATCATCCTAAGGATTTAATTATTTAATGCCCATCGATTTGTTTGTTTTAAATTAAAAGAAAATGGTAGTGATTTTTATTTAATATTTTTTTGTTAGGCAAAGTTACTAGTTCTTAAAAAAATGTAGCAAAGTATATTAGCATTTTTTTGCTATTTTGTACCAAATTTGTAGATTAAGGCTATCCCAGTTAGAATTGCAAATATTTACAATTTTTTAAAACAAATCTCTTTAAAATTCTTACTTGGCAGGGCAGGATATTAAAGTTACAATAGAGCTATAATTTTGACATATAATATCCTGATGATGAAAAGTATTAGTACAAGTTATTAATTATAAAAATTATTTAAAGAAATTTTTATGTATTATGTTCCGGAGTCAGATATGAAGATGTATAATATATTATATTTTTAATTTTGTAGTTTTTAAATCAGTTATTTATTGTTTTTAATCTCTTAAGACATACAGGATGGGACAAAAGTATTTATAATATATTTAAATTAAACACCCTCTCTAATATATCCCCAATATAAAGATCATCCAAAGGGCTTTACAAAAATATCACATTTGATAGGTCTACCTTTATAAGTTTTGCGTGCTCGATTTTTTCAATGTACTTTTAATACGTTAAAAATTAGCAGGTAGCGATTAAAAAAGAACGAATACACATAAACCTGCTGACTTTTTAATTGTAAGAAATGGTAAAATTTAATTTTAGTATGTATTCTTTTCATGCGGTTTTTTTCTAATAGGTAGACTGATGCAAGGTAAAACATTATATGCATAATAATGTCAAAAAAGAAAAAAACATATACAGAGTGTTTAAAAACATAGTTTACATTTAAAATTCGATATTGAAGTTGCCATTCTCAACTGATTTTGAAGCGTTTTTTTATAGATAAAGTAATTAAAAAGAAAGGTTTATATGTATTATCTTAAAAAAACATAAATAAAGTGTTTAAAAAAATAGTTTACATTTAAAATTTGATATTACTTAACGAATTTTGATGCGTTTTTTTTAAATATACAAAGTGATTCAAAGAAAGTTGTATATATACAGTGGCAGCAAACTAATTGGAAACGATACTTAAAAAATAATTTAATATTTTTTATACAGAAATGTATACGAGAAATTTCAAATTTTATTTCAATGATACTTTCATTGTACTTTAACTTTCTTATTTTTATAAATAATTAAATATGTACTTATTTTAACTAATTGTCTTTTTAACTTATATAAAAAAATACAAATTCTGAGCGGCAAACTAATTGGAAACGTTAAGCTGCATATAGAAAACATCAAGTAGGTGTATCTTTCAAATGTCACTTATCATTATGTAACCTTAATGATAAGTGAGTTATCATTTGTTTGTTGTCAAATTTTGTTCGGGCTTCAGTTGAATGTTATTCTTCTTTCAAATATGGGTTCGCAAAAAGTTGTAACGAAACTGAAAGACAAATTATAATTAACTTAAGCAGAAAAGGTTATTTGTACAAAAATATTTATGAAATAGTTAACCGTTCGAAAAAGGCAGTATTTAATGCTATTTATCATTTTAACTTACATGGAACAGTTAAAAATGTCCCCAGAAAGAGACGTCCTAGAAAAACTAGTGCAGAAACAGATCGTCGTATCGATCGCCTTTGAAAAGCTGACATACATAAAACAGCTGTAGACATATGGAAAAATGTTTTTGTAGAAAATCCACAGCAATTCAGCGTAAGAAGCGTTCGTAACCGTTTACACGAAGCAGATCTTTTTGGAAGGGTTCCAAGAAAGAAACCACTTGTATCAGAAACAACATCATATGATAACAATTTGTGATCAGTACCTAGCTCTAAGACAACAAGAAGGAACAGATTTAGAATTAACTTTATTTGGTTTTATAAAAACATTTAAAGTATTCTTTCTCAATAAAAATTATGTTATTTAGTTTCATTTTATGTTTTTTAGACCAAGTGTGAAAATTCTGTTACAAATAAGTGTTTTTTTTTATTTTTAATAATAAGGGTCTATCTACAATACCCATTTTTGGGCTTGTATAATTTATTTTAATTAATTCATGTTAACTTTAGCAAACTATAAAGTTTACTCATAAATAATAAAATTTAGACATTGACATTAATTAAAATCACATTTAAATGTATTAATACGAGTAATTTTCCTCGTGGGCAACTTTTCATTTAATTATTTTACACATTAAAAAAAAGTTCTAATAGTTCTTAAAACTAAAAATAGACATAAAATGTTTTAAAAAAATCAAGTGATTATTTGACCCCCAAAAACCTACTTACGTAAAAAATAATGCGCCTACTTAAGGGTTAATACTGAAGCATAACACATATGCACCACCTTGCGTTAAAAAATTAAAACATTTGCAACTGAATTTTTGGATTACCCGATATACACATTAACACAATGACCCAGTTTTAGGAAATGAAACCTATTTCTAAATTTTTGGCGCTGAGCCCAATATTTACTTAATGTCTTCTAAATGTAAAAAACAATTAAATAAAAAATAATTTTTCTAGTATATTCACAAGATTACAAGTGTGCTCGATATATCATAATCTGTTTAAATAAGTATAAAAATACACTGGGGGTTTTATTTAAAATAACTAAAATTAATATTTCTTTTTGCTAAACCAAAAGTTATAGAAAACAAATGAATTTTTAAGACAATGCAAATTTATGTAAAATATCTACGTACCAAATTTTATTTCGATGTTAAAAAAAAATAAAATAAAGTTTTTTTTACTATACAGATACCAGAATTGTACGTAGTGGTTCATTTTATTAGGAATGCACTGTATATTTTTGTGTGCAAGCCCACAAATTTCTTAGGTTAACACATTTCTGTAATATTTTGTAGTTAAGGTTGTTTAATTATGTTTTCATCAAATTGTATTTACTTATGTATCTGTGGTCATTAATACAAACGCGTCAGACATGAGACATTAAGTGTCATACGGCCCCAATTTGCGTAACTCACTGAACCGAATCTGGAATCCCGGCCACATTAAGCGAATTGTTAAACAATTAGGCCGGTTCTAAAGGGTACAAAGGTCGTAGACCATTGCTTTATTTGTTGTTACCTCGTTTGTTAATTACACTGCGTATAACTAAAGTACACATTAAGTTTATCTCCAAAATACAGCATATCAGTTTGAACACGAGAATTGAATCTAGTCAATTGCTAATTTTGAAACTGGGTGGAGAAAATCATTATAATGGGAGAATTTATTAATTATTTTAAGTATTATTTCTCTTTAGGTATGTAGTATATTACCAAAAATAATTAACACATAGACTAGACCCTATCTGTTAACAAACATAAGTAGTTGAATGTATATACTAGATGGCATCTCTGTTTTTGTTAAAAACCTTTCAGAGGAAACTACCTGATGTAAAGTTACTAAGTTAAACCCCTAACTTTTAAACCTTTTACTAAACAAAAAAAACATTATTACAAATATATTGTTGGAATAATTTTGTATTTTTGGTATCAATAACTTGTTTTTTATTATCTCCTTAGATATAGCGGGTACGACAAGAAAATAATTTTTCATCGTAGTAGTCGAACTGTTGAATAATAAGACCGGTTCTAACAAGTAGAAAGACTACTGCATTATTTGTTTTTATCTGGTTTAAGTTAATTACAGTGCGTATAACTAAAGTACATATTAAGTTGTTTATCTCCAAAATACAGCATATCAGATTGATTACGAGACTTGGATCTAGTCAATTGCTAATTTTGGAAAGGGGTGGAGAAAATCATTGTAAAGGGAAACTTTAAAGGAAGCATTTAATTATTATTTAATGTATTTCTGCTTTTAAAGTTTGGTAGTATATTAAAAGAAATACTTAACATATAGACTATACCTTGAAAACATAAAAACTTAGGTAGTTGAATATATACGAGATAATATCTCTGTTTTTGTTAAGCCGCATCCAAACTTGCAACAAATCGCCGTGCCGCTCGACGACGCATACCGCGTCACATAGCGTAGACGTGGAGCGCGCAAACCCGTTGGTTAGTTTGGAAAAATGTTTGGCGAATTATTGCAAGTCCGGACTCGGCTTTAGAAAACTTTTAAAGGGAACTTCCCGATGTCAAGTTATTAATTTATATACTTTAAGTTTTTTCAACCGCCATTTTGTTTTTTTTGTGGTTTGCTAAGGGCTTATTGTTTCGTTTATTTTTGTTAACTGTTAATAAATACAATAAAAAATATATACTACAATTAAAAAAAATAAAATAAACACAAAATATTGACATTTTTCATTATACATTTTTTGACAAAAGTAACATAAATTTTATATATAATATTTATTAAAATTGTAATTTGGATAACAGGTATACAGTGTGTCTCAGGATAAGTGTTACAAGAGGACAAATTTAACAATTTTTTTTGAAATTTAGATCGGCATTTTAAGAAAACTGGTCGAACTGTTGGTAACATTGTTAACCAAAACTAAGAAATACAAAATTTTACTTCGATTGGTATTATACAGGGCGAGTTAATACTAAAAGTAAAAAAAATGACATAGAGAGAGTCACTTTTATTAAAAAAAAAAAAAACGAAATTATTGTTGAGAATTAAATTTTATGTTTAAAGCAATAAAGTAATCAGAAAAGTTGTTGGCAATTTTTACATTTTAAATAAAAAAATAATTAGTGGGCCCAAAAAATTATATTAATAATAATTGGTAAAATTTGTCGAGTATTGCACTAGATAATTTTTGTATTTTTAGTCATAACTTGCCCTGTATATTACCAATAGGAGCAAAATATTATATTTCTTTGTTTTGGACCATGCTACCAGTTTTCCCATAATTCACTTAACAAAACTTTACCATTAGTTTACTGTAAGGAAAAAACATTTTTTATCACCATTTCTACTGCTATTTCGCCTAAGTTAATAGAGCTTTTTTGCAAAAAAGAAAGAGTAAGCCTAACAATGTATTTTTATCGTCGCATACTGCGTTGAAAAGCATAACTGATAAATAAACCACATGTATTAGTCGAAACATGTTTAAGTAAACAGATTTGTGTATGCTTTTCACATCCGCATTGTAATTACCAAGTAATGTTACAAATAAAGCTTCGATTCATGACCTTTGTACAAATAAAGGCAGTTAAATTGTGTCAATATTGGATTAGGCTGACCTTTCAATGGGCCATGTTATGTTTGATACACGCATATATTGTAATTCTAAGTAAAACCGTTCAAACAATGTTAGGGAAATGTTCAAAATTTTAATTGCGATATATATATATATATATATATATATATATAAAACTATTTAGAATTGTGTCACTAAAACACAGCAAAAAAAAACGTTTAGTAAGTTGGCTAAGCAAAATTACCTGGACAAATTTACCGCATACCAAAAATGGCCAGTTTCTTTACTTTTAAAAGGGCTTGTATAGTACCTACCGTAGCTTGTCTGCTAACTACCGTGGCAGCTGGAATTTATGGATTAACTGATACCTTACTTCCATTAAATATTTGCTCTTTAAACTTTTTAAAGCTCGTTTTTTTTCTTCAGTATTCAAAAAGTGAATTTGGCCTGCAAGTTTTTTTCTAAAGTATTTGAATACCGAATTCGGGTATTAATAAATACAAAATATTTGAATACTTTTTTCTTCCAAGTATTCAAATTTTCGGCATTTGAATGCTTTTTTTCTTCCGGTATTCGTATTCAAGTATCAATTTTCAGTATTCTATCCAACTGACTGACTACTATAGCGGATTTTATATTTTGTATAAAACCACAGCTATCATCGGATCATGCGTGAAGTGTTTATTAGTAAATTTATTTTTTTACTAGCAACTACTACTGTTGGTAACATTGTCACTAGTCACGCCAATATATTTTTCAATATGGCCGACTCGTTTATTCGGTAATCATTGGCCGTTTGCAGCACTTGAACAATGTTGCCAACAGAAGTATGTGACTCTTCCCAACATCGCAAAATTAAAGTCACTATACAATGTCCAATAGGAAGGGCCAGTATGGGAATCTTGAAAATGATAAGAGAAACAAAGCCGGTCAAATGGAAACAAAATTGAGGTTTAATGTTTATAATAATATGTAATTAAAAAAAATAGAGTTCCGAGTATTTCCGAAGATATCCGAAAAAAAAACAAAATATTAGAAATTTGTTAAATTTATTTTCTGGTCTTACTTAAAATCCGATTTTAAGATAAAATTCGCCACTTTTTCGCTTTCTTCAGTGATGGTATTTTATTTAAACTGCGACGTTTTGTTCTTGTAGGCCATCATCAACTTTATTTTTAAAATGCGGTCCTGATATTCTTATATTTAAATTTAAAAGCCGCTTTTAAAACAAATTTAATGATGTATCATACATTATGGTTTAATCCCAATATGAAATAGTTGTTTTTAAAATCCGTTAAAAATAAACATCTTTACATTTAAAGTTAATAAATTACTTTAATAAACCAAGCGAAAATTAGCAAAATTCTCCTATTCATTAAATACTTATATTTTTAATTAAGGTCCTAATATTTCAATACAAAAATTTTAAATCCAATTTATTTTAAATTTACTTTATGGTTTAACCGTAGTACGGACCTTCCTTAGAATTCGGTAAAAATTGTAAGCTCTACATTTTAAACTAATACAAATGATTAAAGGCCCTACTAACTTGTATTTCTTAACCTTGACGGTATGATCGTAAGATCCTTAATCTGCGCAAATGCAAAACAACTTTTGCATGATTATGCAAAAAATAATGATCATACCTTTATACCGCCAATATTAAGAAAAACAAACTATGTATCTACTACCAACTTAATTATTTGTTTTTAACGCTTTTCTAATATTTTTTAATAAATTACAGTTAAATGAAGAGTTTACTATTTTTACCAAATTCTAAGAAAACAGGTCCGTGTTACAGTTAAACCATAATGTGAATTTAAAATAAAATTTGCTTAATTTCAATAATAAAATATCAGTACCAAATTTACAAAGTTGTAACTGGGTTTTAGTTACGTTCTGCTTGGTTAATTAAAGTAATTTAATAACGTAAAATAAAGAGTTAAATATTTTTATTAAATTTCTAAAAATACATGTCCGTACTAGGATTAAACCTTAATGTGCAAACATTAATGAATTTTTATTAAAATTGGATTTTAAATTTTAATAATAAAATATATACAGGACAGTATTTAAAAAAATAAAGTTGATGATGGTCCTACGAAAACGAAACATCGCAGTTTAAATAAAAAACCACCATTGAATTAAGCAGAAAAAGTGGAAATGCAATAGTGCAATCTATTTTAAAATTCGATTTTATATAAGGCCAGAAAAAAAAATCAAATTTTTCGATTGTATCCGCATATCTCCGGAAATTTAAAAACTTTCTAAACCGCATATTATTAGGCACATAAAACCTTAATTTTGCTCCCATTTAGCCGACTTCGTATCACTAGCCATTTCCAAATGACCCATACTGGTCCTCCTTATCTTGGACACGTTGTATAATTTCGCATTCATAAGCTGCAATTTTTAGCAACCAGTAGTTATTCTAGTTATTTTATGGGGCTGTGCGTATAACTAATTTTTTTAAGCAGCCTTTTCCAAATCGTTGCACAAGGTTTTCATTTATATTTTGCCACTCACTTTAAGCTATAATCAAGAAGAATAGAACACAAAATTCTTGTGTAAAAGTTTCATAATTTTTTATCTTTTGAGTATACTAACAGAAAAAAATAACAATAAAAACTTAGCAAAAATATGAAAATAAACTTAAAAACCTCCCTGTATATTAGGTCACCATTAAAAGAGCCTTTTAAAATACCATAATACATATATCTAGGTGTCTCAAATAGTTTTTAAAATATGACCACCCTAATTTTTAAAATGGATGGAAATGGACATTCCGATTTGAATGGTCATTTTTCCGAAACCATTAAAGATAGATCTATCAAATGTTATATTTTTGTAAAAAGACCGTTTTAATAGTGACCTAATATACAGGGTGCTTCATTTAAAAAATAAGGTTTATTTTTTAATTTTCTTAAGTTTTTGTTGTATTAGACTTTTGTACAAGACGTTTTTTCTCTCCTTAAATTTCCTAATCCTAATCCTTTAATCTAATTACTGATTCATAAATTAAAGAATCAAGCCAACAAACCGTTATTTTTATTTATTTTGTAACATAAAAAATTAAAAAGTAAATGGGGTGTAAACTAATAACTTGACACCCGGTACAATTAGCGCAATTTTACGTTACGTTTATGTGTGAGTGGTTCGTTTTAATTAAAAAACACTGTATGTATATTAGACTTGGCCAAAAAAAAAACATTTTTTAACGGTACTCTAAAAATATTGTTTATAACGACGAAAGAAAAATATCTTAAAATTTTTAGCCCTTAATAATAAAATTAGAAGGTTTAGTTTTAAAATTATTGATTTTTTCAACAGTTAGTGCATTTTTTATACAAAATCTCAGATCAGTCACTCTTGATCTTTTAACCAATTTTTATTTTTAAAGGAAATTAAATTCTAAACAAAAACTCTCTTCTGGTAAATATCCGTATAACAAGCCATTTTGTTAATTTTGTGGCATAAATTCTGGATTTTTAAATTACCGTTAATATCAATATCTTTATTAAACAAATAATTATTTTTATGGAAAATTATTATTTTTATATATTTGAAACAAAAAACCGCTATTGGTTGGCTAAAAAGTTATGGTAAAGTCTATAATTAATAAAACAAAATAATAACTTTTACCCTTTTAAGTATAGGTCCGAGTTAGGAGTATAATCTCAAAACTCAATTTTATTATCTTACAAAACAACCTTTAACTTTTTACCGTAAATTGGAAAACACCCTATATGCACTCCGGACTACCGGAGAGAAAAACTGCGCACACACAAGCTTTTATTTATGGGACACCTTGTATATTACATTTATTTAATTTTAGTATTTTTATTACCTTTAAATTATATTTATAATCATTAAGTTATTAAATGGAGTTTACCTATAGTTTATTCTTTTTTAATTAAAAAAAAAAACAACCCAAAAATGTTTTGCATTGTTTAAAAAATTCTGCTGCCATAATCAATAGCTATGTATTTTTTCAATTACAAATAAACCAGTTCACCCTCGAGTTCACAAAGGATGCCGGCTTCAGTCACCTTTTAAAATAAACACGTTAAAAAAACTTTACAACCTCTACGGTCAACCTGCGTGTCTGTGGCGGCTACAAAGGGGTATTTTTGATTTTACTTCGGTCGCCTGAACAGGTTAAAAAACTGTACAGTTTTGCTCACACACACTCAGATCAAAACCTGTACATAAAAAACTGTACAGGTCTACCGTGGCAGACCGTGGGTATACCACGGTAGACCGTGGGTACACCTGCACGTCTGTGGGCAGCGTTAGTTTCCAAAAATGAAGTACTTTATCGTTACTCATTTTTTTATTATTACAAGGCACCAAATAATTAATAATTTAATTTAAGTTTAACATAAACCTTTAAAATAGTTTATTAATCGTGCTTTCAAAAGAGGAAAAGTGGCATTTAAATTTATTCAAGTATTAAATACCAGACTGATATTTTACGAAAATGCGGTGAAATATCCGCATGAAACTAAAGCCCTAAATTAATTAGTTTTACTGCGAAGAAGTTCTTGTTTTCTTTTAAAATTAAAAGGTTGAAATTTTTACTTTGTTTTGATTTAAAGTACAATGTATTACAAAAAATAGGTAAGACAAATCGTATAAATCCCGATGTTGTGCAGGAATAAAGAAAATAATAATATAAATAATTGTTATTTATAGGCCGGCGATTCTTTAATTTCGATTACTAGTGTTAAGGTTTAAGATCCATGTATTATTGCATAAAAACCGGATTTTTAAGCAATATTACGTTAACCACATATTCAAAACTGAAATAAAATATAGCTTATTATAAAATGCCCGACACTATTTTTAAAGTGAAACACATTAAACGTATCCTTTTTTTCTTAACACAAAGAAATCGTCTGGGCTCGATGGCATACTAACAATCGTTTTAAAAAAATTGCTTGAGAATTGCTGCCCCGGTGGGGTTGCCCTCGTCGATCACCGGAGTTAAGCATTGAGAAGCGCAGCCATAATCATGGTGTTTAGAGACAAGGTGGCCTAATTTTTTATTTGACAGCCGATATATGTGACGTTGTGAATTAAAAAGACTTTTCAATTGTATAAACCATATTTTAAATTTTAAATTGGGTAAAAAGGACTCCCATGACGTCACAATTACAGCTGTTTACTGTCATATCAAAGTTGGGTCGCCTTGTCTCTAAACACCTTTGCCCTAATTTGGATTGGTGACAGGCACGCAGTGCTCTGCTCGAGGGTGAACAAACGGACCGAGCAGCAACCATCCAAGTTATGGAACGAATAGTGTGTGAATGGGAAGGAGTAGGGTTCAAGGTACAATAACCCTCTAAGGCCGCAGTACACGACTCAGGGGGCGATAGTCGGACCTAGGTTGAAAGACCCCGAAAACCAAAAAAAAAAATTCGGATCTTTCGAATTTCTTACGATACAGGTATTTTTTCGGCACGTATTCAACCTATTCTTAAGAAATGATATAATTTTTTGTTTTATTTTATAATAGATCTAGTTCACTTCTCTCAGGTTTTTCTAAAGTAATGGTAAAATTAATTAATAACCTTAAGTCCTTAAGTACTTGGAAAAACACAAAATTTTGAGAGGCAGTATGAATTTTGCCACAAAAGATTAAGAGCAGATCTTCTTTCCTTTGTTTTACATAGCTGGAACAAGTCTCTTGAGTTGTGTGTGCCAGTGAGTCCCAGATCGTTGCTCTTGACATATCTAAAGCTTTTGACCAGGTCTGGCATAAAGCGCTTCTAAAGTAACTTTCGTCCTATAGTCTTTCAACTAAACCCTTTTCTTGGCTTTTTGCCATCTTTCGTATTGATAGCCGTCGATCAGAAAGATAGTTATTGTGGGTAGTAACTCTTCAAGCTTTTACCAAGTAAACGCTGGAGTGCCTCAGGGATTAGTACTGGCACCAACATTATTTCTTCTTTAAATCAGCGACCTTCTCTCGCCCACAACTAATTCCTTTTTGGATTGGCGGGCCAAAAATCTCAGCCATTTTAATGCATCAAAAACACAATCATGTTCCTTGTCGTAAAGACATCAAATACTTATCCTTTACTTATGAGCGACCAAGTTTTGCAAAGCAAAAACACCTTTAATCTTGTGGGCGTCGCATTAACATATTGTATCTATAGCCACAGCAGCTTCAAAAAGCTTGATTTTCTCTTTCGGGCCAAAAAATATTTTCTCCTTCTAATTTATACACTTTCTATTTGTAACAAATCCGACCCTCTTTGAAATATTGTTTTTAAATCTAAAGCATGACGTCCCCCACAACCCTTAGAATTCTTGATTTTATTTATAAAAAGGCTGTTTGCCTCATTAATGATCTTTCACTTCCAGATAGGCTTCCTTTTCTCGTCTATCGTTGGGCTGTGGGGGATTTATCGCCTATGCTCTAAGGAATTGTTTAGTATAATTCCTTTACTTAAGATTTCCAACAGAGAAACTCGTGGTGTCGCACGTATGCATCCCTATACGGTTCAACTGGACAAGCCCCAAACTTTCCACTATATTCGTCCTTTTATCCCTAGAGTTTCTAGAATGTGGAACTTTCTGCTGGCGAAGGTATTCTTCCCCAAATCTTAAAGTATCTAAGTCCCGTGTCAACAAACTCCCTTTTACCTAGACAAAGACATCCACGGTACGTTAGTATTTAGGCTTTTAGCCTTCGAACATTGTTCAAAGACAAAAAAACAAGATCTTTTTAAAAGATACCTAAAGATATTTTATAGTTTTAGACCCAAATCGATTTTAAAATTAAATTTCGCATAGTGGGCCATGAGATCAAAATTCTACAACCAAAAAATAAAATTAGTAGGTATATATTACTGTTTCTAAGAAGGGTACTACTTATCTTGGACATGTAGTAAAGTGAAAAAAATTCACGTAGCACATTTTCTTTAAGTAATAGATTTTTGCAAAATTTTGTATTTGTTAATAAAATTTGATTTAATTTACAAACAAGAAATACTATTTAGAGCACTGGCTTTTGGAATTTAGATATTTCGTAAAAAAAAATATATTTTTTAAAAGTGCGGTACAGCGTTGGTGGTTATTACGATATGTTTATGACTACTTTAATAAATACACAACTAGTTGTAATGTCAATTTAGACATATTAACGTTATTATAAACAAAATGCATAATAAATTACTTGGGGTGAAAGGTCACAAAAACAGCTTCCTGCGATTTTCAACGAGAAGGTAAGCTTTCTCATAAAATTAGCGTGGACAAAAGTTGTATATTAGGTAATTTTCTACAAAAATGTTAAAACACTTTATTTTCTAAGAAACACCTTTTTTAAATATAACTACTCAAAACGTTGTAATCATCATCAAGGTGAGTTTTTTCGATGTTTAGTGAAGGGATCTTAGAAACCGCTGCAGCTGCAGAGATGGTCAAATGGGAAAAAAGGAGCTTTTAGAGCTTAGTTTAAATTACTTTTTGTTTCTTTCAAAAAAATCATTAGGAGATATTAAGAAAATATATATATTTTTCTTTGTAACTCGGTTAAAATTCGGAATAAAAAAATTAAATAAAAACTTGCAGATAATTATATTTTTTACAAAAATGTAGAATCCGATATTAAATATAGTGATACATTTTTCAGCTACGATATAAACTTGCATTTTTTTAAATTAAAAACCATAGTTGGCTATGAGATTTTTAAAAAGCCTTTTTATAAGCTCTTTAGCGATGTATTACAAGATTTACTTTAAATAAAAAATAACGTTGTTTTGGACATATTAAATTTTAACATTTGTGTGTTTGGCTAGTTTGCCGCGAAAAAAGTGAACTAGTAGTACTGTTGATTGTTTTATTCTTTTTTAAACAGCCTTTCCAATGAATATTTTAACTGTGTAAGAGTTGGTTCACATAATAATAATAATAATTATTTATAACATATAGAAGTTATGTCCATAAGATAACAAATTTGGTTTTAAGAGATATAGCATGGGTATAGGCAATAATATTGATACTTTGGATAATTTTTAAAGGAATGTTTCTATACTTTTTACTTAGTTTAATTTAAAGCACTTTTTAATTTATATGGAAGTCAATTTAGTAGGTACATTAATTCCTACTTGTCAATTGTTAGTTTTTGTTATTTATTTAAATCAATTTAGTTTGTTCTTTAAAAGTTTAACACATTTAAAGAACTATTAATGTCTTGTTAAACGTTTTAAAAACTTTAAAAATTAAAAACCTAACTAATATTAAGGGTAAGTGTCCAAAATTATTAATTTAAAAGTAAACTTTTAGTACTGATGAGATTAAAAAAGTCATTGTCAATAAAACAAATTCAATTGTTTAGGGCAAAATTACATAAAAAACTAATTTAAAAATAATTATGTTCAAAACTACGTTATTTTTTAATTTAAAGTATATTTTTGTACACATCGTTATAAAGCTTATAAAAAGGCCTCTTTAAAAATGTCATAACCAACCATGGTTTCCATTAGGCGCGCTTGTGGTGGCTTCGGTTGTATCGGCGAGCGTCGATCGAGTTAAGCAGTGGAATGCGCGCCCATAGTTTGGATGGGTGTCCGGCGACAGCGGTGTTTTGGGCAGCGACTCTCGGTGTTCTGCTCGGGGAAGCGGACCGAGCAACAACCATCCAAGTTATGGAATGAATGGTGTGTGAATGAGAAGGAGTAGGGGTCAAGGTACAATAAGCCTTCAGGCTGCAGTGCACCACCTGGGGGGCGGTCGTCGGACCTGGGTGGGATGACCCCGAAAGGGTAAAAAATGGTTTCCATTTAAAAAATGTAAGTTTATGTCGTAGCCTAAAAACGAACTACTATAATAAATATCGAATTTTACTTTTTCATTAAAAAGATAATTATCTACTGGTTTTTTATTTACATTTTTTTTTATTTCCAATAATAACTAAGCTACAGACAGTGGCAGATTTACATATTGGCCGCCCGTAGGCTATTCATTTTTGGCGCCTCCAAATTTTAATACCTACCAACAGCTTAGTCCAAAATGTCATATAAAGGAAAAAAATTAAAAAGCATGAAAAACTAAGCTCTTTACTCTACTACTAACCATGCTTATTAAGTAAGTAGGATATAAATCATGTCGTGACATTGTTTTTCTTCCTTATTAAAATTCTACCACCCCCTAAAATTTTGCCGCCCTAGGCTCTAGTCAAGTTAGCCTGCTGGTAAATCAAGGACTGGCTAAAGACAAAAACATATTTTTGATAATAACGGTATTTTCCAAATATCTAGTAAGCTATATTTTTCAGGAAAAACAAAAAGTGATTTAAACTAAGCTCTATAGCCTACAATTCTTTCCCAATTTAACCATCTCTGTAGCTTCGCGGTTTCTGAGATCCCTTCACTAAACATTACAAAAAAAACTCACTTTGTATGAATAACTACACCACTACGTGCTTGTATAAATATTAATATGCATGATTCGTAAGAAATATTTAAAATAAAAATAAGTGTAGTTAGTTTGTCTTCCTCCAACCGCAGCCGCTGCTCACCAACATCTTTTTCGGGTATATTACCAATTTCACAAGTGGCTTGGTTATCAGCTAGTCCCAAGAGACTAGGGTTAGAATATGGTCAGTAATTCATTAAAACCAGTTTAAACTTAACTTCCATCTGCGCCTGAAAAACTTTTAACAACAATTTTTGCAACTATATTAAAGGATGTTGTGCTAAATGTGGTTTTAAAAAAGTTGGACTATTTGTTCGGCCGCATGTACTAATTGTCAACAGCAACAATTCAAGATTCATTTAATAATGAAATGAGGTAGATAAAACATGCGAGATGTCATTACTGAGGAAATTACTTGCCCGCAAGATGAAAAAAAAAAAGAAAAAGAAGATAAATTAAACATTAAAAATTTAAAAGAGGAATAAATATCCCTATTTTTTCTTTATTTACACCGTTTTTATCACTTTTATTATTTTAAGACCCGTGAAATGAGCCCACCGGAAAAACTACTAAAAAAAAGTACACAACCTCAAAGGTGGCGTGGAAACTTGTGTATATTGTGATGGTTAGAACTCTTTAAACCTTTTAATCGTTATATTTTAAAAACAGTGGCTTTAAAAAAAAGTATTAATCTATTTTTGTAGATAATTACCTGATCTACAATAATTGTTGTCTGGACAATTTTTTAAAGAAAGTTACCGTTTAGGTGAAAATTGCAAAAATGTAATTTACATCAATATAAATATAAAATGTATATTAAATATTGTGCTAACCCAGCATTTTGTTCCGACCACAATTATGAAGTTAATAAATAAATCAATAAACTTGATACATTACATGCTAATAGTTATACGCAAAATTGAAATTAAGGCTAAAATGTCGTAATGGGCAACCCAAATTGATATATTTGATCCTGTTTGAAATTTAATACTGTTTAGGCTATATCGTGTTTTAGCTTTTAGGCAAAAATTCTATTATATCCCCGGACTCGAACGTAATTTTGTGGGTATTTATTACAGCATTTTTTTTTTAAATGCTGATGAAATGTATATTTTATAATTTGTGTATTATTAGGTTTTTTGATAAAACTAGAGTGTACTAATAACTTACAAAAAACTACTCGCATAAGGCAACTTTAATTTTTAACCGACTTTAAAAAAGGATGAGGTTTATGTTGGACTGTATATTTTTATATTTTATTGTATGTTTACCCACTTCTTCGTCAATCGATTTAAACCATTTACTGGTTATATAAAGGTCTGTTAAATATCTACTACCACAATAGCAAATGAAACCTATCGTTTTGGGTACCTTCCTAGATTGTAGTCTAGTAGTATTCTTTTCTATGCTATTTTTGTTCTTGGCTCTGGTTCCTTTAGGTCCAATTCGCCAGCTTTCCCGCCCCCGGCCTATGCTTTTTAAGGCTTTATAAGTAGAAAATCTGGATAATCGAACTCGTAGCTCCCAAAAATTAAAAAAATTCTATAAATCGATACGATGCATAATAAGACAGCTAGCAAACCAAGAGCTGCTACTGGTATTGTACATAACCTGTCACTGTCACTACTGACACTTCTCGCAGAGGGCACCCCGTTCTCGGCCGTTTTGAAAGCACGTACTCACAACTGCGTAGAAACATCAGGCTATAGGAATCTTTACTCACAGCGCTTAGCTCCAGAAGAAACATGCCATCAATTTAGTGTGAATGTTTTCTCGATCCCCTAGGGTAAAACAAAACGCCCGTTTAACTCCTTCAGTCGCCACCCCGGGAAAGCTATAAGGATGCTTAAAAAGCAGCATCCAACGTTTATCTGTATGAACGTTAGGTGAGTCCACGGTGTCTGCGATACTTCGTGTTGCGGTCAAATTTAGCACAAATTCTTTTATTGTCTGCGTAAAATTGTAATGGCAATAGATTACCTATTATTAAAAATGTAGCGGATTTGTTAGTTAAATATTGCATTAATGGAAGGCTAAATGTGGAAATTTTAAGAATAGATTTAAGACGAGTTATCCATTGTATTTGAGAAATAGAAAAGAACCTTTCAATAAATTTTATTTACACATTTATTGAAAGAACCTTTCAATAAATGTGCTTTAGCTGCAAAAAGCCCATTTGCATGCAGTGTTCAAAAATGCTTCCCTTTTTGTTGCAATAGCAATGTAGATGTATATACTATATTTTACGTTTTGCACGTTTTTTTTTACTTTTGGGCTAGAAGTTATAATAAGTATTACATTTACATACAGTATACATTTATCACCGTTAAAGGTTCCTTCATTGATCCTTATAATCCACTCACATATCAACTAATGATAGGTCAATTTGTATTTTATGCTAAATTTTATTATTATTTTAGAGGACTCTACTTTAATTTAGGTTTGTTTTTTAAATCTTGGTCTTCTTTATATGTCAAATAATGTATTTTCCTCTTTTTCATCAAATGTTTAGAAAGAAAAATAAAAATATTTTATTATATGTGAATTGTCATATAAGAAATCTCAGGAGTCTGTCAGACTAACCAGACTCTGTGTAACCTTTAGTAACATACAATTTAAAATCGATTATTACTAAAACACCTTAGGTCATATTTTGGCCCTATTGATATTTGTATAAAAATTCACTTTTTGGCGTACCCGCATGGGTAATTGAAAAAATCCCGTTAGTCAACACATTAGCTATGGGATATATAAAAGGTCGATTTATAGCATGTAATTCTTAAAGACTTTAAGTAATTGACTCGAAATTGTCGCGAAAAGAGTTATCAAATACTCATCCTCTACTTATGAGCGGCCAAGTTTTACAGAGCAAAGACACCTTTAATCTTGTGGGCGTCACATTTGAAAGTAACCTTAACTGGCATAAACACATTGTATCTATAGCCACGGCAGCTTCAAAAAGCTTGGATTTCTCTTTCGAGCCAAAAGTATTTTTCCCCTTCTAATTTATACACTTTATATGTGTCCCAAATCCGACCTCCCTTGGAATATTGTTCTCATATCTGGGGCACGGCGCACAGTGGAACGGGCATATAGGAACACTTGGACATATAGAAAAATTTTAACACAAAACACATTTAAACATAAAAAAATATTTTCTGCTTAGTGTTAAATCAAAAATAATTTATTATTGTGTGAAAATTATTATCAGCTACATACAGGGTGATTTTTTTATTATGCATAACAACATAACTATAATATTTTTAGTGTCCTTAATTTTCATATAGGACGATATTTATTTCTCTTTAGCCTGAATCCAAAGAAAAATGTTATACTACAAAATTTTACCTAATAATTAAAAATGCACAAGTAATAATACAGGATAAGTCAAAAAACACGCTAAGGAAACCTCTGCGAATGATAAGAAAATGACAGCTCCACTGTAGAACATTGCGAAACGCTAAACTCGAATTACAGTGGAAAAGTGTCTCTTAATATTAACTGCTACCAATTTTAGATGTATTGCAAAACAAAAACGAATTAGAATTTTAACGGGTAAAAAGCATTAAAAGTTTTCAATGAATTATATAATATATATCTGAATAATTCTTAAAAGGGCTCCTTTACTAAAAAAAGGACAATGAATACGGCTCTAAAAGCTTGTAACCATTAACTGATATTGAGAAAAATACCGAGTAGAGATCTGTTAAAAAGTTAAGTTTTGAAATGTGTATATAACAAATCTATCAGCTCTTCGGCTTCGGGTAGTAGAGGCTTGCTTTTAACCCTACATATTGATCTTAAAGAAGATATTAAAGGATCTGATGCCTAAAGTAAGCTGTGAAGAATATCTTCGTTGTTTGATATTCTTGATACTTTTCTCGCATGGTTTTCCCTATAGTTCCTAAATAATTTATGGTTAGACTCCTGTGCCTCCTCGCTAAGTTGGCCAATAGGAACAATAGCACCATTAACTATTTCGGCACCATGCAGAAGTAACTTGTGCACAGAAGCGGGCATATAATACCAATTATAGAGGGACACATAGAGCTCTGCAGTTTCGAATGTAAACTTTTTAAATTTTTCAGCATTAATTTTGCAACCTGAAGCGATTGTTTGTAATATTATAGAAAATCTTTTTAAAAGTGTATAATCTAAACCTGTTATTTCAGCTACTATTTCTAAGTTTGCAAAAATTTCCTAGCCGTATTATCATCATTGGTTGAACCTTTCCCTTGCTTTACAATATCGACTAACAATCCCAATCTATTCCTAAATGCTGCCTGAATTTCTTGTTTCCTTAGTAATCGTTGCTTCTTGCTTTCGGTGTTTCTTACAGACCACGATTTAAATGGAAGGTTATATGAAATATGCAGCAAGCATTCGTAACACCGAATCCAAGCATGCAACGACGATAAGCCAAATGAATAAAATTCTGCATTAGAAGGTTTTTTAACTATTAATTTTAAATTATTCATTTCACGAGGTGAAGCGTGACAGATATAGCATCTCATAGAAGATTGGTTGCTTGTCAAGGTGTTACAAATTTTTCCGTCGACCATTGTGAAGCAAAGTTTATGTTCAACTATTACATTATTATGACAGTAAGACGGCAATAATGATTGTATTTGAGCGTTCACGCTATCAACAGTTGTTTTAATGACATCATTACTTTCCTTCACAAATTCAAAGGATATTGGTCTACAAAATCGTGTTGAAGATGGTTTGTCATTTTGCCAGACTACTGTGTTATTAGCTAAATTATAAAGTCTAACGGGTACTACACTGGATATAAACATACTACTGTCGTCATTACTTGAATAATTATTGGTAAATATAGATTTGTACTGCGCCTGATCAGACGATCCATCACATCCCCATTTGCAAATTAGAGTAAGAGTTTGGTTTTCCGGTGACCCTATAGCTTCCAGTAATCTGTTAGATGTCTTATCCAGTAAATCTTGCAGATTAATCGAGACTTTTGCAGCCGTAATAGATTTAGATTCTTTTGGAGGATAACAGTCGCTTTTCGCTTTTTGAAGTTGGAAGTAACTAGGAAAACAAGTAGACCCTACTTTGTTTGTAGCGTCACGTATTACGTTGTATTGAAATTTTGTGAGTTTCGCCGTGACGAATATGTTCAATGCCTCTTCTTTGCTGATCTTTTCTTTTGGACTTTCCAAATTTTCACAGAATTCTCTAATCAGTTTAGTATGTTCCGGATGTTTTTGTATAAAATCCATGATAAACTGGCCATCTTTAGATTTAACGTACTTTTTTGCGGCAAAATCTATGTGTTCTTTTGGCATGGTCCTGATATATTGAGTCCTTCTTCTCTTCTGCCGATCACTTAAGTCATTAAAAGGCTTATTATTATTATTATTATTATTAGTAGGAAATAGTACGTTGTTTTCTTGGTTTTCGCCCCCATTAAATGTAAATTTACCATCTAGCCAATTTTTATTTTGTTTTAGAAAGTATTTATCTACTCGAGTAGATTTTGTCCATTTTAACTGCAATTTTGAACAAAATTTCTTAATTTTTATTTTTATGTCCGGTGTAGGTGCAATGTCGGCCGTTTCAATTACTTTCTCAAATGCCATGTCAAAATTTTTAAAACTTATTTTTGAATGTCTTAACAACAAAAACACGTCTTGGTTTGTTTTCAAAGTAGTCATTTTCAAATCTATAAAGATTTGGCTATTTTAATATTTATTAGGTATAACAAATTAATATTAATATTTACCTCAAGCAAAGGCAGTACACAAGCTATGAACACTATTTATAATAAACGAAAACACTGATAATTCAAATTATGTACAAAGTCTGAGCACAAACCACAACAATAATTACATCTGGTTGATATGAAAATGTCAAAATTGGACAAATGTTAGGTAATGGTTTCCGAGTAATGTCAGCAGTTCATAGCCAACTGAATATAAGTGATCAATTTTATGCAGTTATAGCAAATAGTAGCACTAAAACTATATGTGGATATCATCAAAATATATTGTAGATATTGCTAAAAGTAGCCTCAATGCGGGATATAGCGAGACTTTTTGTAACGCCAGAATATTTAAAAATATGTTTTAAAAACGTCATTACGGAAAATTATGCAACTTTAATAAAAGAAAAAATAGGCTTAGATCAAATTCATTATAAAAAAATAAATCTACTGACAAAGGGACGTTTTATCAAACGTAAAAATTTACAAGATATATACTTAATTTAAAAATATTCTGATAAAGTATGTCCATACCTTATATTTTAAAATTCAGAAATGGGTGAAAGCTGTACTTTGGAGACATATTAATCAAAAAGAACAAAACTGTTTATCTATTAATTATTAAAACTAAGAATATACTAACTCCTAAATGTGAGAAACAACAAAAATTTTGCCAAATTTTCTTATCCGAATTTTATCGCATGTCCAAGGATTTGCATGAGGTCGTTCCAGTGTGCGGCGTCCCCCACAACCCTAAGCATTCTTGATTCTATTCAAAGAAGAGCTATTCGTCTCATTAATGATCCGTCACTTACAGAAAGGCTTCCCTCTCTTGCACATCGTCGAGCTGTGGGGGATTTATCGCTTTTTTATAGGTACTTTCATGGCTTCTGTTCTGAAGAATTGTCCAGTATAGTTCCTCCACTTACGGTTCCCAACAGAGAAACTCGTGGTTTCGCGCGTATGCATCCCTATACGGTCCAACTGGACAGGCCCCGAACTTCCCACTTTGTTCGTTCTTTTATCCCTAGAATTTCTAGGCTGTGGAACCTGCTGCCCGCGAAGGTATTTCCTTCCCCCCCAAATGTTCAAGTATTTAAGTCCCGTGTCAACAAACTCACTCTTACCTCGCATAAGACACCCACGGTACGTTAGTATTTAGGCTTGTAGCCTTCGTGGTTTGTCCAAAAATAAAAAAAAATAAAAAAACTTAGGGTCAAACCGTTAGTGGTTTTGAGGGCCCTAACCTTAGAAAACACACCTGTTTTTCAAAATATTAGTGTTAGTTAGTTTAAAATGGCTGAAAATGAAGAAAGTGCACATCCTAAGTGCCATTATGGGTCTTCTGTCACTCCGTGCAGAAAGAGAAAGTGCTGCCCTCCCATGGTGCAATAAATTATTGACCACTAAAAATTTCTGAAGAGCAAAAAGGAAAAAAAACAAAAAGACCCCAATTTTTCCAACAAAATTCTTCTTTATTTAAGTCTTCCACGTAAATATTTTCAAAGAGCAATAAAAATCCCCTCCTTAAATTAAACTGTTTTCAAAAACCGCCCTTCATTTGGCAAAATACCGCCCTCTAATTTTTGTCACCCTGTGCAAATGTCCCTGCTGCACCCCCGCCAGAAACAGCCCTGTCCTAAACATAACAAAAGCACCAACGCCAAGTTTTAAAAAACTAAAGATTAGGCACAAAGTATTTTATCCTAAATAGCAAAATATAGGTATCATTTAAAAATATCACTGCAGTGGGTTAAAAATGAAAATAAACCCTTTTATGAAGATATCATTAAGTCTGCAAATATCAGAAAATCAAAAGTTAAAAATTAAGTGTATATTGTGGCAGTTCTTAATTTGTTTATATTTTGTATATCACTTACATATTGTATTTTATTTTAAAACCCCCAAGTCATAATTTATAAATTATTTTATTTAATTTTTTTAATAAAGTATCTATGATCAAAATATTTTATGCACTTAAGGGATTAAAAGGGTATTTTAAATCCCTAGGGATTTGAAGTAATTTTATTTGCAATAAAAGCTAAATTTGGATATTTATTTTCAAAAATTTTGTTGATCAAATATGCCAAACCTGAAAGACATGTAAGTACCTATTACATAATAATATGCTAAAGCAATAGAAATGTAACGTGTTTAAAACAATATTAACTATCGGAAACAACCTATTTTTTATTTAATAATAAATATAACGTCTTTAAAACAATAATAACTACAAAAAACAACCAAATTTTCTTAATATTAACATTTACGTTTACCCCCTGCAATTAGTTTCGTTAGTTGTTTTGGTTAACGAGTTGAGTCGGTATTTTCCGGTACAAATACGGTAGCTAAAATATCTTATTAAATACGAAACACCACTGGTTTCGGTTAGCTGCCATTCATGTCTGTCAGCTGTCGTGTAAAGCCACGTACTTGGATACAATCGGCGAAAACATTTGTTGGCCGACTGTATCTTGAATGTTGCACTTTGGTCGGCCGACTTGTTATCATGGCAACAACGGTGGGCGTTTTCATCCAAGAAATCGGCAAGTCGCCTGTTTTCCATTTAATATGGAAAACATTAGCACGTTTGTACGAGCTTTAAAACTAGTGTGGACGCGAAACACTTGCACCTGCAAATGTTGGCTGAAAAATTTTTTGAACTAGATACAGTCGGCCGACAAAGTTGTTCCGATTGTATTCAAGTCTGTACATGGCTTAACCTCCAATGAAAACATTTATTTCTAATTTTATTTTATTATTTATTAAAAATCTTTATTTAACATTTTACCTATCCTAAAGTGCATAAAATAGTATATACATCTTAGGACTAAAGTGTTTTTAAATCCCTTGACAATTATAGCCCTCCCGTTGGTCGGGCTATAAACTTTTTGCCTCGGGATTTAAAATACCACTTTATTTCCTAGGTATATAATTTACTATTTAAATACTTTATTCACGCCTACTTACCACTTTCCGAATGTTAAATTACCCGTTTTTCCCGTTTTCTTAAATTGTTGAAAATATGACTTGGGGTGATTTGGTAATAAGCAGTTCATTTAGATGTCACCAGTTAAGGGTTAAAAGTTTTTTTTATTGAAATGAGTGCACGCCTGAGGTGGTCTTATTGGAGTTAAGTCAGGATCTGAGGGTGGAATTCTACAAAAATTAAGGATAAACGTCAAATTTTAAAAGCACTTACAAATATTTCTAAAAGTAATCGAACATCAGCGTCGGTACCGGCACCGGCTTTGCCGGGGAGAGTAAAAACGCTATAAGCCAAATTGCGGTAGATCTGTGTATTTTAGACCATGAAATTTGTAAAGACTTTTAAAGCAAAAGTTTTAGAAACATTCTGTATACGCACTCACTGTTTGACAAATAATAATTTATCTCTTTGCAATAACAAATTTCGTCTTTATTATTTATTACCTACTGTTTAGTTCTTTATTGTTTAGAAGAAACAATTTTAAAAGTAATTAAGAAATTAAATTTTTATTATAATGCAAATTAAAACAAATATTAATAAAATATAGTTAATTAGGCAAAATTTGACAAATAACAGCCATTCAGCTAAATTAAAAAGAAGGTATTCTTATTAACCGAAATATTTTGAGCAGAAACCAGAAACAAAACTAAAACTTAGGATCCAAAAAGAGGACCAAAAGCAGACTGCACTAACATAAAACACTTTTGAAACTGTTAAACCACCTAAATCGCTTAGTTTAAAACAGACCAAGAGTTTCTGCAGGAAACTTTCACAATTTATATTCGGGCAAATCCAAGCTGAGAAGCCAGTAGCAGCTTTTTGTTGTGTTATTAAATAAAGATTAGTAAAAAGGCGCACCTGATGTAACCATTCATTAAATTTCTAAAATATAGTTGGTATGAAATTTTTATTTAATTGTTCTGTACAGTTCCAAAACAAAAATATTTTTAAAAAGTATATTAATTTAAGTAAGTATTTTAGTAATTTTTAAGCGGTTTTACTTGACCTGTTAATTATTTATTTATTTGGGTATATCTAGTAACTGGAATTTAACCAACTTCCTAACAATCGATCAATCTTAAATTTGGTACACATTCTTAATCTTGTTGACAATACAATATAATTCATTCTTAATAATTGTAAACCCAAGATGGCCGCCGTTACAAAATGGCGGATTATATACCTTCACCGATAAAAAAGTACGTATAGTTTTTTTTAATGTACTACAATATATTGCAGTTTTATTAAAATCGGCGATAGCACCTGGGAGGGTTTCTTTGTTAGAGTGGTTTCTAATAAATAAATAAAATAGTGCTGTTGTCTAAATTCAAAATAAACTGCTAGAGAAGCTGCTGCACCCTAGAAAATCTTTGGTCATTAAACTTATCTAATACTATGTTATGGGAAAATATACAGGTTACTTTTCAACGCAGGTCATTTATATGGGGTGTTTCTAAACCAATGCAAAAAAATGTAATGGGTGATTCCTTGTTAAAAATAAAGGGTAGTTTGTGTTATAAACATAGGGTCCAAAGTCAACTATTAGGGAGATATCGCAGTACAAAATGGCAAATTAATAACGTTTTTATTTTTTATCTTAAAAACTAAAAGCGCTAGAATAATGAAATTTTACAAAAATATTGCTATAATAAAAATACAGTTTGTGAATATACTTGTACTTTTAAGGGTGGATTTATATCTGATATTTATTGCATGATATTTATTTTAAATAAAAACTCTGGCTAGTGTAAACAATGAAATATATATATATATATATATATATATATATCAGACAAAAATTTTGGACCGTTTACATTAACTAACATACTTAATAAATTGTAAGATCTAAACCCACCATTACAATTAATGAAAGATGGTGAAAATAAACTAATTTTATCGTTTTTGCTAACTAAATTTAAAGGGGCACTTGCGCAATTAACTTTTAAAGATATAAATTAGGAATAACTGCTATATTTCAAAACTTTTTTAACTTTTGTATTTTTTTCGTTAAACTTACTTATTTCAAATCATCACGTGCTGGGACGTGGATTTTTTTTTTTAATTCTATTTATCTGGTGGTCACCTCCTAACATTTTTTGCATTTGTTAAGAAACACTGTATAAAAAAAAGTAATAAAAAAGATTTTTTATTAAAAATCTCTAGTTTTAAATAAAGCAACTTTTATCGCTAATTTTATAAAAATCAAAATATAAACGATCTACTACAGCAGCATTATTTTCACCCTCTGTAAGTTAATAAAAGTATTAGGTATTTTGTATTTTATAATCCGGTGTCAATTTTATTAAACACAACATTTAAAATTTAAAAATAATGTAATAAAAGGTAAATCAAAAATTAGTTCTGAAACAATACAAAAATTATTTTATAGGAATTTTTAGTATCAATAGTAAACAAACGTTTTATATTTTTACACGCACTGGTTAGTTCTGATAAATAAAATAATTTATTAGGTTTGAAGTAAATTTTTACTATTATATTTGTTTTTACTGCCTATGTAGCAACTTTTATACAGGATGTCTGGAAAAGTAAGGTTTAAAATAATAGGGGTGATACAGTGAGCCAAAATAATGTTAGTACTTCATAAAAAAAAGTTTTATCGCCCTTTGTTAGGAAGAAATTGACCTTTAAAATTGGTATAAAAAACTTATTTTAATTATAACTTTTGAACTATTGCCACATTACTAATGATATTTGAGATGCCAAAACACCTTATGGTAATGCTTCTTTTCATAGATAAAAGGCTGTTCAGTAAGTCGGAATTATACAGGGTGCCATGATTTTTATTCATTTATTGTATGGTATTTTTAACACTGGTAACAAATTCGACATTTTGCTTTGACCGTTAAATTTCTTTATTATTTTTGTACAATAAAGGTATATCTTATTTGAGTCGATAGCTTGGGCCTTTTTTAATCGCATTTTAAATCCAGACATACCAGCATTTGTTTGTAATAAAAAGTTCCATTTTTTATTAAAATTATTAAAATGTTGTAAAATTATTAAAAACGATGTTTGTAAACATTTTAAAGTTTCAAATACAGTTAAACACTGTTTTTAAGAATTTTACCATGTTTTAAATATTTTCTGAAAATAATGGAATTATTTATTACTTACAAAATGCTGGTATGTCTGGACTTAAAATGCGATTTTATGAAAAACGGTCCAAGATATTGATTTAAATAAAGTATACCTTTTTGTACAAATATGATCAAGGAATTTAGCGTCCAAAACAAAATTTCGAATTTATCACCAGTGTTTAAAATGCATACATTGAATGAAAAAAAAAAAAAATCGTCGCACTCTGTATAATTCCGACTTTTAAATGGCTGTTTACCTTTGGAGATAAAATATTTCTATGATGTTATTAATTAGCCCAAAAATCATTGGTACTGAGGCAATAGTTCAAGAGTTATAATAGAAATACGTAAGTCTTTTTTTACCAACTTCAAAGGTTAATATTTCCCTAACAAAGCGCAATAGAACTTTTCTTATATGAAGTACTAACATTATTTTGGTTCACTCTATCACCCCTATTATTTTTGACCTCACCTTATACAGTTTAAAAAATTCTGTACGTCTAATATAATTTTAATGGTTAGCTATTTTTCCACTGTAAGAAATCTGTCTATCTTTGGATTAATCCACAAAGGCTGAAAGCCTAAATACTAACGTACCATGGGTGTCTGCAGCAAGGTAAGAGGGAGTTTCTTGACACGGGACTAAAATACTTAAAGATTGGGAGGGGAAGGAAAGACTTTTTCGGGCAGCAGGTTCTACATTTTAGAAACTTTGGGAATAAATGAACAAACGAAGTAAGAAGTTTGGGGCCTGTCCAGTTGGATCGTATGGGGATGCATATGTGCAACACCACGATTCTCTCTGTCGGGAGATGCAAGTTGAAGAAATATTCTGGACAATTTCTCGGAGCTGAAGCCGTGGATATACCTATAAACCCTTACTGCCCGACGCTGAGCAAGGGAAGGGAGCTTCTCTAAAAGCAAAAGTTAGTAAGGCAAACAGCACTTTTTGAATGGAATTAGGAATGCTTAGTGTTGTGGGGGACGCCATTACCCAGATATTAGATCAATATTCCAGAGTCCAATTTGGAATATATACGAAGTGTATAAATCAAAAGGGAAAAATAATTTTTGCTCGAAAGAAAAATATGGGCACTTTTAAAGTTGTCGTGACTATGGATATAATGTGTTAATGCTAGTAAAGGGCATTCTTAAATGTGACGCCCACAAGATTAAAGGTTTGTTTTGCTCTGCAAAACTTGGCCGCTCATAAGTAAAGGATAAAAACTTGATGACTTTGTCACGACAGAAAAGATGATTCGGTTTTGAACGCATTAAATCGGACGAGATTTATGGCATCCAAGTCCATATTTGTATTTATTTTTACATTTTCTGCTAAATCCCACAAATTAAATTAGATTAAACAGTGGTCAGTCCAAAAGGGATTTTACAAACTTTAAATGAAATACGATAAAGAGATTTAACAGCCCGTATCCAATTAGCGTATCCCTCCTAGTCAGTTTAAAATACTAAGTTGAGAAACACAGAGGAGGGCATTGTTATATAATTAGCTACCACAGGTCTCTCTCTTCTCTCTCTCTCTTCCTGTATGTAGTTGTTTGAAATACTTTTGTTTAACTTAATTTACATTTAATTACATTTAATGTGCTTTGAAGTTGCGATTTTGTTTGAAAACTTTAAATGAGCAAAAAATTATTATAAACTTACTATACATAATCGACTTTTAAAACACAATTTATCATAAATAAGCCTGGCAAGCATATTTGAACAAGACAAAAATACCTATGCTAATATTAACAGCGGTTTTATTTTTGGGCTCCTGTGGATTTTTGTAAAGAAACGTACCAAGAACTTTATTTTATCAAAAACTTAAAGAGGAAGTTCTAAAAATATATTTAATTTAAAATTAAAGTACCTATTTATATTTTAACATTTTAATTTTTATGTTATTTATTAGCAGAACTGGCAGGTTTCGGTAATATTTTTATTAAAATAAATAAGGATTTGTTTTAAAAATATTATTTTTATAACTCAATAATAAGCTACAGAATAAGTGTAATTTACGTACATTTAATGATGCGTATTAAAATAATAAACTTAATTCTAATTAAACGCCCCTATTAACTTTGTCGTAGCCAATCATAAAAAAAAATGGATGCATACTTACTTGCAAACAAAAATGCCCACAAACATTTGAGATATATTTAAAACTTCTAAATAGCGAAAAGTCTGATAGTTCAGTAAGGTAAAACCAAATATATTGCCTATCTAAAAAACAAAGTTAATGATAGCGGCTCAAAGACGTAACGTTGAATCCTAAATTTAACGGATTTATTTTATAAAAGGTATAAAGGTAAAATTCACTAAGTAACAGTTTTTTTTAAATGAGTTAAGCATACCCAAGTTACTTGCGGTAATAGTTCTATCATATGAACAATTCAAAACTGCCATCTTTGACTTCTGAAGCCCTTAAGTAAAATAGTAAAGTTTACTATGTGCAAGAAAAACTTTTGTGGTAACCGCAAAACTCCCTAAGTAACGTAAAACGCAAATAAATAATATTCGTATGTGTCACTTGGTGAGTTTTTGGATGCATAAGTCAAGACGAGATATTAATCGGCGGTGTATTGAGTCAAACCATAAATTAAGTTTTAAGTTTAGTAAGCTAACAATTTTTTCTAGTATTTTTATGTGCAGTTACATAACTATATTTATCCACTATGTGTATGGTAAAAGTACTAGGTTACAAAAGGGGTAAAATCCACTAAGTACTGTTATTTCTAACGTTCTTTGATTTTTTAATTTTTTTTTTTGTAAAAATCAAGCAACTTTTATAGAATCCGTTACTTTTGATAGCAAATAATAACAGGATAGCAAAGGATTTTTTAAAGCAAATTTTATATAAAATTGCTTCAAAACATAAAGTTGCTACTTGAGCTGTTTTGCAAAATTTCTTTATTTCCGAATAAACCGGCTGTAAATATTTAAATTTTAAAATTGCGCAACTTTGCCCCAATTTAACCAACCCTGTATTTATTACCGTTTTCGAGAGCCTAATGGTAGCCCTCGAATTTGTAACAGCCTGTATAGTGTAAGCTTTTAAGTAAGGCGTTTCCAGTATAATCTTCACTTGCTAGTGTTTAAAATATTAAAAGTCTATTGAACGTGTCAAGTTGGCACGACGTGTATGTATTCCTCTTTGATATCTGCATGAACTTTTCTCTTAGCTAATAATATATACCTGATATAAAACATGAAACGTTACCGAATTGTATCATTACATCTTCTATATAAATGGCAGGTAAAAAATATACAAATATTTTAAAATTATTTTTAGGTGTTTGAGAAAAACATGCAAATATTATTAAGAGGTTCCCAGACTTTTACAGTAAAAGCTCAAGGGTGAATTAAAAATTATATGGGTGCTGTTGCACTTCCTATTTGAAAGTTAAAGTAAAGACTTGAAATATAACCATTTATAAACAAAGTCGGCAATACCACATGCAGTTGGCCTATAGGTACTTTATTTGTACTTCGACTCGACTTATTTGTATCTTTTGTCGTTCATTTGAGATCGACCAATAAAATTCCTTCTTTTAGTACGCCTTGATAATGCGATTCGTTGTAATATGTTATAAGTACTTTTATTTTTTTATATATTTCATAAAGTTAAAGATTTACAAAAACATTTAAAAAAGCAAACAGGTTGACAAGTTATAAAATTGATTATAACAATCAATAATTAAATTGAAAGGTATCTTACATTTGTTTTACAAAATATTGTGTCAGCATATTTTAACTCATTATTTTAAATACAGGGTATTACTATGGTTTATAGAAAAATCACAGATTTTCTATATTAAAATCTTAGGATTTAACCAAACCTACCTATATCCAAAAGTTAATAATAAGGAAAATACAGTGTGTCAAAATGAAAAATATATTTTTACTTTTTTTTTACTTTGATTTTGATAAGTTAATTTAGGGGTCTTTTGACACAAGCAATTTTAATTTATTATTAATTTTTATGTGGTTAGCTACACTATTTAATTTTTTTTAAATCCTTTCCATTTTTTTGTACTCTGTATGTACCATCTAAGTAAACCAGTAAACTTCCCTATGCTTTCGTAAACTTTCCTATGCTTTCTACACAAAAAAAAGGTATCCTTTGTAAGAATGCCTTTAGGGCAGTTGTAGTTATGACTAATACGCTGTTTTTAAAGGCATTTTTTTTCACTACACCACATAAATTCAAATACCTTGAAAACATCAGTTGCTTAGAGCCATCCTTACAAAGTATAACTTTTTGTGTAAAAACCATTAGGAAGTTTACTTGTTGACTGTAGCACAAAATAGTTAGGACGCTTTAGAAAACATTAAATACTGTAGTCAGCCTCCTCTGATTTACACATAAAAATTATTATCAGATCTGAGAAGCTCATGTCAAAAACCCCTAGATACCGAGTTTTATTAAAATATTCCAAACGTATCGATAGTTATGGAAATAAATTAAAAATATTTTTTTCACTTCGACACCCTGTATCTTCCCTATTAGCAACTTTTGGATATAGGTATCTACGGTTTAGTCTTCATATTTTGGCATAAGAAATCTGTAACTTTCCTGTGTACTAGTAATCAGTGGACACTCTGTATATCCTATACTAAAACTATTTTCTCTTCGCTTAAAACAAAATCATATTAATTGAAAAAAAACAGTTTAGTTACCTCTTAGTTAGGGTCGGTCAAGGTCAAGTTCCTTTTAAAACATTTTGAAAACGATTTACTGCTACTTATGGCTAGAATAATGCTGACAGAGCACAAATAATAGCTAAGGTGCGGCCCCTAAACTTATAATCTGTTGCTGTTTAAAAGACCCAAAATTAAAAATTACGAAGCATCCTGGCTTCAACCTTTAATATAGTATTTTTAAAGGTATCGGCTACCCAAAAGGCAGTATCATACTAAAATAAATTTAAAAAAATATATTTACCTCTTAATTAAGCATTTAAAAATGCTAAAAAATGTCCTACGTATATGTGTCTTTGAATCTGCACAAAGAAACTCTGAACGCCAAGCTTGGAATGTCTAACCGCCCTCTGTTTGCGCAGGAACTAAGATAAGCGCTTAAGTCCCATAAAATAAAAACATTACGGGGAAAGAAAGTCCACTTTTCCTTCCAAAGATGGTTTATTGTAATATGGTATGTTATTTTTTCTGCTACCTTTTGCGACATTTTAAAAAAATACATTATTTTTGGGTGCAGTATCAGAAAAAAAGTATTTTCATTTAATTTGCGGGTCCCTGTACCTTGTAATAATTAAACTACAGGCAAAATATGACATTTAAAATTGTTGAACATTATAGGAGCGATTGTTGTCAAGGCGCTTAGCTTTGTTTTTATTATTAATGTGACATAGGTAAACAATTTTATTCGGTTTTTATTTCCAAGCAAAATGGACTCAGAAGGCGACAACAATATTCCTTAAAATATTTTTGAAACCGAAACACTAGTATTATTAAATTTTTGCTAAATAAGTCTCGCAAATGATACGAAAAAAATTTAAGTTATTTCAGTGGATAAAAGAAAACCATGTCAAATGAATTACCTAAGATGCCGATCTTGTATATTTTTCGAAAGAAGCAGGAACTTATAAGGCATCCACGCTCTGAAGCAAATACAAATGTTACGTTCATGTGTAAATATATAAGAAGTGCAGATATCAAGTTTCCCAAACTGGTGACTTTCCTGAAGAGACGAGACTCCGGATTTTAGTCAAAAAAGGCCATCACGTTTACAAGGGAAGATGTTAACAAATTTACCAGTCAAACTGCTGATCAGTATTACTTACATATTATAAAAGCAATAACAAATCTTAAAAAAAAACAAATTGTAAGCTGGGTTTTTACCTTTTTGTCTAAATATGTGTACACTTTTTTCCTGGGAAGGAAAAGTAATATTCTTTTTCGGGGAGAAAAATGCCGTTTTCCTCCCTTATACAAGGGATAAATAGTTATTTATAATACAAGGGAAAGAAGTTCTAGATTTTATCTTGAGGTTGTATTGTCTCCCGACGAAAAGCGAAGGGAGACAATATACCGAGAGCCAAAATCCATTTGTCTTTCTGTGTACAGTACCCTATTTTTTTCTGTGACGGGATATACGACGACTTAATGTTATAAAAAACATAATTTGAAATATATTAAACTTAGAAAATTATGTAAAATTAAAAGTTTTAAACCGTTCGGCTGTTGTATTTAAAACAACAATTAATCCTTGCATTACTATGGAAACCTATATAGAAGTTATTAAATATCTTTCAATGTAATTTTTTGACTTGCCAAAAAATCAATAAGTTAGAATTTAAAAAGTCTTAGTTTAATTGTTATTTTGTCTACTACAAAGTTAAAAAATGCCTGATTGTACTTTGGATATAAAGGTAAGTTTTGTATATTTACATATTCTAAAATTAAATATTTACCTTAAATTACGTGTATGTTTGTCGAGGAAAAAAGTATTTACTTTTTCAAAGGGTAAAATTGTTAACAAAGATAAAATGTCAAATTTTTCCCGTCATGGAAGAAAAAGTATTTTTCAATAAGGAATGTAGAAAAAGTTTTTTTTTACCTATTTTTATGCACACTTTGTGACATATTTTAATGTGAAAAATAAATTTTAAAATATTGTAATATTTTTGTGAAAAAATCTGTATTCTCTTTTTAAAGTGTAGCAATCGGCTTTATTTTAGGTAAATATAACCTGCTGCATGTTAGTTTAGACTCTTATATTAGATCAAAACTATCATCGTGTTTGTTCCAAATACGAGATAAGAAACTCATTTACATTTAACTATTAAAAGTAGACATAGTTTCCTTAGGGATCGCTGGCATGCAAGATATGCAAATGAACTCATTTTATTTAGAGTTTGCCACTTACTCACTAGAAGCATTACGAAGGAGAAGCAACAATTTGTGCAAAAGTTTTTGCACTTAAGTGTAACAAAATAAAGGTGCTAAAGGAAACTTTTTATACTTATAATTAAGTTGGCTGTACTAGTTAAAATTAACATAAGTACTTTGTTTAGTGTGTCTACTTAAATTCGCACCATATAGAAAACTTTTATTATTAATTTTAGAAAAAAAAACCTAAAATGATTTTATTAATTTTTTTATTAGTTGTACCTATACCAGCCATCTTACAAAATTTAAATTTTACTTAAGAGGAAAATGCCTTCATTTTTACTCTTATAAAAGCAAAGAAAATACGTTTAGGTGTAAAAATTATTTTTAAATATAATAACTTCTTTATTTAAACGATTCCTTTTTGTTATTTTTTTGCGATAACGATCGTTTCTGTTACTTTTTACTCTGCTTTCTCTACATACATATTGCGAAATATGTATGTGTCGTAAGCAAATGGTTATTTTAGGCAAATGGCTTTGTCTAGGCAAATGACTTCATAAAATAATTTCTATTTAAAAGCCATTTGCTTGCTTGCAAACCAGAACTAACCATTTGCCGCCGACATATGTACCAATATACATACATACTATTTTTGCCCTTATGGCATAAAAAAATTAGAAACAAAAGTTTTTCTTATAACATATTTTTGGAGATATGTTTGTGTGTTTATATATATACATATATATAAACTCCTTTTCTTAAATACCTCTATATTTCGCACATTGCTCAATAGCTTCCTCAGGAGAAGTAAACTACAAAGAATGACAAAGAAAAGGACACATTAAAAAGAATATACATAATAAAGTTATAGTTAAAAAATTTAAAAAGACATAAAAAAAGAATGCATAAAATACTGACTAAAAAAACTTTACTCACAGAAATAGAGTTATTCAACAACACGCTCAACATGGTAATGTAAATTAAAATAAAATATCTTGTAATATAATTAGTATCGCACGGTCGAAAATACATACAAATGTTGTTATATATATATATATATATATATATATATATATATATATATATATATATATATATATATATATTACTTTTGTTTACTTTGTTTCTTGGGATTGAGGTTTTTTTAATTAATAAAACAATAATTTACATTTTCTGACGTTTCACCTTACATGGAAGGCTTTTTCAAAGATCTATTTATTTATTTTAACGATAGTCTTTTGGCATGTTCCTACAAAATAATAACGAGTTAAAACAATATTAATTATTTACAAAATATTAAATGGATGATTTTTTTACATTTAAATTTTTATATTTATATAATAAAAGTGACACAATTTTAAAAACATTAAACTAATAAAATAAAATAATGGGATACGCACCTTAAAATCATACCTTTTATATTAGATTTTTACTCTGAGATTAATGCAACTGTTTTGTTGGTAGTCGGCAGGATAAGAATTTCAGTTGATTTTTTTATTAACTTAAAAAATTGTGTTAATATGGTTTCACAAAAATGTAATCTTAACCCTATGCACTGCAGATAATTATGTTATGTTTGAGATAGATACTCTTATTATTTTATTAAATTGTAATAAATTTGAGTTAATTTTTCAATGTCATTTTTGTTGTTTACACAATTTTTTTCTTTTTATATGGATCATTTCCTTTACCATTAGTTTTTGGTATTTTTTATCTTGATCAAGTATTTTTGTTTCTGTGTAATTAAAAGAATGTTTTGTTTCAATTTCGTGTTTATGTAAAGCTGTAGATGCATTTTTTTGGTATTTGTGACCATTTAATTTGATGTTTACATGTTGGGTAGTCATAACAATGAATTTTTTTGGACAATTAGAGCAAGGGATGGAATAAACGACATTTGATTTTTTCTTTTGGGAGGTTTGACTTTTTAATCTTGTAAAAAATTGACTTATTAAGTTGTGTTCTTTGTGACATACTATAATATTGTGTTTATTTAAAATATATTTAATTTTTTCCGACAAATAGTTTGTGTATGGCATGGTGATATATTTTTATTTTCCAAGTTGTCATTTTTGGTAGTAAAGGCCTCTTTATTATAAATTTTTAAATTCTTTGTTTAAGAATTTTATTAATTACTGGTAATGGAAAATTATTGATTTTTAAAATGTCTCTTACTTTATTTAATGTTTCTTGTCTGTATTCAGGTGATGTCAACTGCATGGTAAAGTTTGCCTAATAAAAATTTTACCAAGATCTCATAACTCAAAACTTGAAGTTTAAAAATATATTTTTTAAATTTCAGAACGACCATTTTTAAGCGAAATACAGCCAATTGAAAAACCTATTTTTAACTTGAAAGGTTTGAGTACTTTGGTTGGTCACTTTTAGATTACGAAGTCTCCAAATAAATGGATAACCCTGGGTCACGATAAAATCGGCGATACGTGCTTTACCCCCGGTAGGAATGACTACATCTACCATACATTACTAACTGATATAATAAATATTATAAGATATTAAAATAGAAATTTATAAAACAATAAATTAACAAGTGAACGTCTCTGCTTTCAATGTAAGCTAATAATATACTTAAAAAAATAGGGGACTTTTCTGATTGATTTAATGCAAAAGTAATTTTGATGAAATGTCGATATCAATTATCATATTCTTATATTGATTTTTTACAAAGCATTGTATTATTTAAAAACAGTTTAAAATATAATTATTAAAGATAATAAAGAAGATTTTAAAATAGACATACCTAAAACCATTTTTGATAAAATGTGTCACTTTTCAAGAGTGGCTTTTACAAGGTCGAGTCAATCCCTAGTTAGTATTATACTCCTACCCTAAAAGCAAATCATATTTGGTAAATCTAGGTGACTATGCATTTGACATCTTTTAAAATTTAGCTAGGACTTTAACCACATAATAGTTTAACTTCGAGTTTGTTAACACGACATATGACGATCTAACTCAACTTACCTTATAGTCCAATTAAATAGAGCCTGAAATCACAATTTGGGGGAGTGAATGAATTTTTGACATAAGTTACTTTAAAGTGTTTACAAACAAAAAATATAAAAAAAATTCAACCCCCAGGGAAGGAGTGGAAAAAATAAATAAAGTGTTTTCTTGCAATTACTTTAAAACGGTTGGAGCTACAAAAAAAAATTTGTAACAAAAGTTGTAACACTAAAAATAACAAATTATAATGGTCTCTACCATTTTTTTCCCCAGATGACATTAGGGTTGCTAAAACTTAAGGGATAATAATTTCAATTAAAAAAAATATATATAACTGTTTAACAAATTCATGAATTTGCATTTATTTTTGACATAATTACCGTTAGAGAGTCTACAAACGAAGTGTAGAAGAGATTTTGTTTCAACCCCCGGAGAGGGGTTAAAAAAATTAATGTGTTTATTGGAATTATTTTATAATGGTGAGAGTTAGAGAAAAAAGTTTTTTATAAAAGCTGTACAGCTAAAAATCCTACATCAAAATGGTCCTTATCATTTTTTCTCCAGATGACATTAGGGTGGCTTAAACTTAAGGGATGATAATTTTAATTAAAAAAATTATAACTATTTAAAAACTTCATGTATTTGCATTTTTTTGACATAATTAACTTTAGAGTGTCCGAAAACGAAGTGAAGAAGATATTTTGTTTCAACCCCTCTGGAAAGGGGTTGAAAAAGGGTAATAATTGTGTTTTATTGGAATTATTTTAAAACGGTTGGAGATAGAAAAAAAGTTCTTGACGAAAGTTTTAGTGCAAAAAATTCTACATCGAAACATTTCTTATCATTTTTTCCTTAGATGACATAAAGGTGGATAAAACTTAAGGGATGGTAATTTTAATTAAAAAACATATAACTACATATTTAACAAATTCATGTATTTGCATTTTTTTTGTCATTATTACCTATAAAGTGTCTATAAACGAAGTATACAAGAGTTTTTGTTTTAACCCCCGAAAAGGGGTTGAAAAAAATAATATGTTTTCTTGGAATTACTTTAAAACAATTACTTAAGAGAAAATAATTCCTAACAAAAGTTTTGAAACTAAAAATTTTACATCGAAATGGTTTTCATCATTTTTCCCAGATGACATTAGGGTTGCTAAAACTTAAGGGATGATAATTTCAATTTAAAAAATCATAACTATTTAACAATTTCATGTATTTGTATTTTTTCTTGACATATTTAACTGTGTCAAAAAACGAATTAAAGAATATATTTTGTTTCCACCCCTCTAGAAAGGGGCTAAAAAAGGTAATAATTGTGTTTAATTGGAATCATTTTAAAACGGTTGGAGATAGAAAAAAGTTCTTTAAAAAAATGTAGAGCTAAAAATTCTACATTGAAATGGTCCCCATCATTTTTCCTTTAAGGGCATAAGGGTGGATAAAACTTAAGGGGTGATAATTTTAATTAAAAAAATTATTAACTATTTAACAAATTCATGTATTTGCATTTTTTTGACATAGTTAACTCTAAAGTGTCTATAAACAAAAAATAAAGTTGATTTTGTTTTAACCCCCGGAAAGTGGTTGAAAAAAGAAGTTAAGTGTTTTTTGGAATAATTTTAAAACGGTTGAAGTAAGAGAAAAGAATTCTTTACAAAAGTTGTAAAACTAAAAAATTACATCGAACTGGTTCTCATCATTTTTTTGCAGATGACATTAGGGTTGCTAACACTTAAGGGATAATAATTTTGTTTAAAAGAAATTATAACTATGTAACAAATTTATTTATTTGCATTTCTTTTGGCATAATTAACTTTAGAGTGTCTTAAAGCGAAGTGTAGAAGATATTTTGTTTCAACCCCCCTGGAAAGGTTGTTGAAAAGTTAAAGAAAAAAATGGTATTTTGACAAAAGAAAAATAGTAGATTTTTATTGAGTGGCTTAAAACAATGAAATTTTCGAACAACCAAAAAAAGGGCTCTACCGCAAAACAAGTTAAAAAGTGTTTATGTTGTTAGTGTTTAGTGTAAGACGATTATTATTTAAATTCTTATTCTATTTTTTACTGCTGTATTATTAAAAACTTAGTTTAGGATTAGTTAAACTCAACTGGGGGTTGAACCTACCCATTTAAAATATATTGCTGTCAAGTATATGCCTTCTTGACTTCATTTGTAGACACATTTATGTTAATTATATACATATATATATATATATAAAAATAAAAATACATGAATTTTTTAAATAGTTACATATTTTTTTTTAATTATAATCTCTTAGTGTAAAATTTTTAGCTATAAAACTTTTGTCAAAAACTTTATTCTCTAGCTCCAACCGTTTTAAAGTAATTTTAAGAAAACACTTTTTATTTTCTTTTTCAACCCCTTTTCGAGGGGTTAAAACAAAATCTCTTTTATACTTTATTTATAGACACTTAAAAAGTTAAGTATATCAAAAAAATTTCAAATACATACATGAATTTGTTAAATACTTATGATACTTTTTTTTATAGTTACCCTAACATCACCTGCAGAAAAAAGAGAACCATTTCAATGAAAAATTTTTAGCTCAACAACTTTGTAAAGAACTATTTTCTCTTACTCCAACCGTTTTAAAATAATTCCAATAAAACACCTAAGACAATTTTTAACCCCTTCCAGGGGGTTGAAACCAAATATCTTCCACACTTTGCTGTTAAGGCACTCTAAAGTTAATTATGTCAAAAAGAAATGCAAATACATGAGTTAAATAGTTATGAATATAAAAAAATAATTATCATCCCTTTAGTGTTAGCAACCCTTATCTGCGAAAAAATGATGGGAACCACTTCGATGTAAAATTTAATTAATTTTTTTTCAACACCTTTCCGGAGGGTTAAAAAAATCTACTTTATTCTTCATTTATAGACACTTTGGAGTTAACAATGTCAAAAAAATGCAAATACATGAATTTGTTAAAAAGTATAATTTTTAAATTAAAATTATCATCCCTTAAGTTTTAGCCACCCCAATGTAATCTAAGAAAAAAATAATGAGATCCATTTCGATGTAGAATCTTTAGCTCTACAACTTTCGTAAAGAACTTTTGCACTATCGCCAATCGTTTTAAAATATTTCCAATAAAATACATTAAATCACTTTTTTCAACCTCTTTCCAGCGGGGTTGAAACAAAATATTTTCTTTACTTCGTTTTTGGACACTCTAAAGTTAATTATGTTAAATAGTTATTTTTTTAAAAATTGAAATTATCATCCCTTAAGTTTTAGCAACCTAATGTCATCTGGGGAAAAATGATGGGTACCATTTCGATGTAAAATTTTAGTTCTAAAACTTTTGTTAGAATTTTTTCTCTAACATCAACCGTTTTAAAGTAATTCCAAGAAAGCACGTTTTTTTAACCTCTTTTCGGGGGTTAAAACAAAAACTCTTGTATACTTTGTTTATAGATACTTTATAGGTAATTATGACAAAAAAATGCAAATACATGAATTTGTTAAATATGTAGTTATATATTTTTTAATTAAAATTATCATCCCTTAAGTTTTATCCACCCTTATGTCATCTAAGGAAAAAATGATAAGGAATGTTTCGATGTAGAATTTTAGCTCTAAAACTTTCGTAAAGAACTTTTTTTCTATCTCCAACCGTTTTAAAATAATTACAATAAAACACAATTATTTCCTTTTTTCAGCCCCTTTTCAGAGGGATTGAAACAAAATATCTTCTTTACTTCGTTTTCGGACACTCTAAAGTTAATTATGTCAAAAAGAAATGCAAATACATGAAGTTGTGAAATAGTTTTCATTTTTTTAATTAAAATTATCATCCCTTAAGTTTAAGCCACCCTAATGTCATCTGGAGAAAAAATGATAAGGACCATTTTAATGTAGAATTTTTAGCTCTACAGCTTTTGTAAAAACTTTTTTCTCTAACTTTCACCATTTTAAAATAATTCCAAAAACACATTAATTTTTTTTAAATCCTCTCCGGGGGTTGAAACAAAATCTCTTCTACACTTCGTTTGTAGACACTCCAAGGGTAATTATGTCAAAAATAAATGCAAGTTCATGAATATGTTAAACAGTTATGATTTTTTTTAAATGAAATTATCATCCCTTAAGTTTTAGAAAACCTAATGTCATCTGGGGAAAAAATGATAAAGACCATTTTGATTTATTATATTTAGTGTTACAACTTTTGTTAAGATTTTTTTTTAGCTCCAACCGTTTTAAAGTAATTGCAAGAAAACACTTTTTTTGTCCTTTTCCGAAAGGCTGAATTTTTAAAAATATTTTTTGTTTGTAGACACTTAAAAGTAACTTTTTAGTTTTACAACTTTTGTAAAGAATTATTTTCCTCTAACTTCAACCGTTTTAAAGTTATTCCAAAATACACTTTACTTATTTTTTTTCAACCACTCTCCGGGAGGTTAAAACAAAATCTACTTTATTTTTCGTTTATAGACACTTTAAAGTTAACTATGTAAAAAAAAGCAAATACATGAATTTGTTAAATAGTTATAATTTTTTTAATTAAAATTATCATCCCTTAAGTTTTATCCACCCTTATGTCATTAAAGGAAAAAATAGATAGGGACCATTTCAATGTAGAATTTTTAGCTCTACATTTTTTGTAAAGAACTTTTTTTCTATCTCCAACCGTTTTAAAATGATTCCAATAAAACAAAATTATTACCTTTTTAAGCCCCTTTCTAGAGGGGGGAAACAAAATATCTTCTTTACTTCGTTTTTGGACACTATAAAGTTAATTATGTCAAGAAAAAATGCAAATACATGAAGTTGTTAAATAGTTATGATTTTTTTAATAGAAATTATCATCCCTTAAGTTTTAGCAACCCTAATGTCATCTGGGGAAAAATGATGGAAACCATTTCGATGTAAAATTTTTACTTTTAAAACTTTTGTTAGGAATTTTTTTCTCTTAAGTAATTGTTTTAAAGTAATTCCAAGAAAACATATTATTTTTTTTTAATCCCTTTTCGGGGTTAAAACAAAAACCCTTGTATACTTCGTTTATAGACACTTTATAGGTAATAATGACAAAAAAATGCAAATACATGAATTTGTCAAATATGTAGTTATGTTTTTTAATTAAAATTACCATCCCTTAAGGAAAAAAATGATAAGAAATGTAGATCGTTCGATGTAGAATTTTTGCACTAAAACTTTCGTCAAGAACTTTTTTTTATCTCCAACCGTTTTAAAATAATTCCAATAAAACACAATTATTACCCTTTTTCAACCCCTTTCCAGAGGGGTTGTTTATTTTATTATTTTTTGTAGCTCCAACCGTTTTAAAGTAATTGCAAGAAAACTCTTTATTTATTTTTTCCACCCTTCCCCGGGGGTTGAATTTTTTTTAAATATTTTTTGTTTGTAGACACTTTAAAGTAACTTATGTCAAAAATTCATTCACTCCCCCAAATTGTGATTTCAGGTTTCTATTTAATTGGACTATTAGTCCAAATAAAGTGGATGATTTCAGAAGTGCAGGGTGTTAAAATTTTAATTTGGTTTTGGTTTTTCATGAATAATTTTGGTAATAAAAGGTTAATTGTTACAATTTTTTGCTAGAGGGTGTTTTGTAAGGTGAGAAATAAAAGTCTACTATCAATTTAATTTTTAACTTTAGGGGGCGCCACCTGCGGTATCTTGAACAAATTAAAAGCCAAATAACTTTTTTGAATCACCGTGTATTTAACTTTAAAAAAATCTTATCCTTTAAATTATTTTATTATATGAGGTATAACCGTTTCTGAGATATCTGAATTAAAAAAATCAATTCTTATACGGCCAGGTCTAAGCTATACAGAATGTTTTGGAAATAAATGTTTATCTTTTAAAGTGTTAATCTTTAGGTGATTTAAGAAAAAAATCAAATAAACCTATGTCCTAAAAGACTTATGTTTTGAGATACAGGATGGTAAAGTTTAAAAAAAAAATTGTTGCCACTTTGTATCTCAAAAGTTAAGCCATTTGGGACATAGGTTTATTAAAGCTTTTTTCTTAAAAGCACGAAAGGAATTATACTTTAAATTATGAGCATTTAATTCTGAAACACCCTGTACAGCTTAGACCATGCCACACAAAAAGTGATTTTTTAAAATCTAGATATCTTAAAATCGGCTGTCTAAATTTATATTTACCAAGTATACCCATTTTATGTAAAATATGTTGAAGAAAAATATATTTTTTTAAGTTTCATACAAAGTGACACAAAAAGTATTTACGTTCCTAATTTGTGCAAGACACTTTAGGTGGCGCCCTCTAAAGTAAACAATAAAATGAGTAGTAAATTTTTATAACTTACTTTCCAAAACCCCTTTAGGCCGAATATTGTGATGATAGACGTATTATTAACAAAATTATTTATAAAAACTAAAACCAGAATAAACATTTGACACCTAGTATCTCCAAAACCATTTATTATTTGACAAAGGTAAGTTGGGTTAGATCGTCATATTTTAGTCTCAGGAATCTGTGGCATCTCTTTTCCGCAACTTTTAGAGACACCCTGTATTAGTAAAACATTCTTTACATATGTCCATAAAAATAGTTTAAGCTGAATCTTTCTAAAAACTATTTAATTGTCTCGTTCAATACATTCTTAACTTTAAAATTCACAAATAAATAGAAAAAATTATTGGGTGTAGACAAATTTTTACAAAATAAACCTAATACGACTAAGGTCGTTTTTAGGGGCATTCATAAAAATCGAATGAAAATACGGATCCTAAACTAACCGAAACAGTTTAACCAGTAGCAGTCAGCAGGAATTTGAAGCTCTCCAATTACCTTTGTCTCCAAGTAAATTGTTCATTTCAGGTGAAAAGGACAAGAAAGGAGCACAGCTCGTCACTAAATTAAGGTTTATGGACATTTACAATCCTTTTGTGTATACAGGCGAATAAAATTTCAAGGAAAGAGGTGGTTGTGGGAATAAGTCTGAAACTATAGGTATACTTTTAATATTTTTGTATTTTCCTACAGATCCTTACATGCACTTAAACGAGATAGTGGTATTTTTATTGGCATTTATTGTATCATTTAACTTAGTTGTACCAAAAACAAAATAACCTTATGATATAATAAATAGGGTGTTCCATTAAAAAACAAAAATGTGTTACCCTGTTTATAATTATAACTGTCACCATAAATAAAATCTTTTAAATAGCTTTAAGAAAATACCACAATAATTATATCCTACCTTATTGGTTTCAGAAAATACGGCCATCTAAATATATAAGGGGCATAATTTTAAAGTGTGCAATCCCCATTTATGCTTTTTAATACAATAGTAAAATAAATGTTTAAATCAGTTGATTTTTAGCATCTATGTTTAAATTTGGAATAGAATGCATCACATTTAAGTCAAATTTTCTTGCTAAACGCATTTGTCGGAGTGGTTCAAACCGTATTTGAAAATGACAATATAAATATTAGAAACAAGAAAATGTAGGTTTTAAACCGTTGCGTCACAGCCTAATAAGATTTAGATCATGATTATGATTTTTATTTTTTAGGGTTAATATGTACTTTAGTTTACACCGGATATATAAACTTTTCACTTGCCATTAACATTCATGTTAAAAGTTCATAAAAAAACCGAAACAAAGTTTTTAATCAGTTCAATGCATATGACCGCCCGACAAGGATAACTATATTATTTTTAAACCGTTGTCCGAGATGTGTTCAAACACGGTTAAATACGTGACGTATATGAAATCACTGTTTAGCAAGAAAATGTAATGGTTTTAAAATATTTTGAACCGTATTAACAACAAAAAATGGCTTTAATGTATAGGTTCTTTGTTTCTTTTTTATTCGATATAACACAGCAATTTAATTTTGGAGCTTGTACACTTTGAAACTAGCCCACTCACTTTATTTAGGAAATTTATCAAGTACCGCCATTTTGTAGAAAGTAAAGGTAATAAATTTATATTTTAGGCATTTTATATAAGGACAAATACCTAGTAATTAACTATGGTTACTGGTATTTCATTAAACCAATGTGATGCATTTTTTGTTCAGGTTTGTTACTTAAGTTGAAGTGCCCAAAGTATAGGGTTATAAGCATATTATTAGCCGCTTTAAAATGATGTGGCAAAAGACCTTCTTTCGATTAAATTTTTGTACCAAATATGACGTCTAGCTGTTAAAGCTTTCATTGCTATATCAAAAAGTACAGATCTTACTTATACATTAACGTTTTCAATTTCATGAGAATATACAAAAAGATTTAAAATATAAAAGGGGCACGGAGTTTAGGTCCCTACTGTATACATAGGTGGAACTTCTTTAGTAAAAATTATAAAATAAGCATGTTTCAAAAAGTTTATAATTTAGAAGGTTTTTTTAATAAAATTATTTTTTATTGTTTAAATATAAAACGGTACAGGAAAAATATTTTTAGGTTATTAAACAGTTAATAGTATAAAAATAATCTAATAAAAAAACATTGGATAATGTTTTAGTACATTCCTGGATTTATATTGGAAAAACGTTTATGTCACGCCCTAAATTTAATATAGTTTCCAACTTAAAATCAGTTTTAATTTTATTGCATTCAGCTTCCATTTTAGACTTTTTTAAAAGTTGAATAAAAAAATTAAGTGCTGCTAAGAAAATATTTTAATATTTAAATTGCCAGAAAATATAAGTAAAAGCAGTTAATAATAAAATTTGGGGGTTCTATGCTTTAAAATCATGCTGTTTTTTAAATGTAAAAATAAAATACAGGGTGTTCTTAAAGTTAAGTCATTATTTTTAATTTGTTTATAAAACTCATGAATCATCTGCGTGTATAAAAATATGACTCAAGTGGTTTTTAGGATATTTTTTTGTTTGACTGGCTGACATAATTCACATAATATTGCGTAATAATTGTTCTAAGAATATTTTTTAACCTAAAAAATTATTAACAGTTTTGATTTATAAAAAGGTAAGAAAATTTAGCCGTGATTAATTAAATAAATTTTTAATTGTCTAAGTAGTCTTTAATAACTACTTAATTTTAAAAAAAATATATTAAGGGGTGGAGATACCTGTAAATGCTTAAGTTTTTTAAATTTTGTTTTTATGGAAAAATCAAATGTATTTAAACATTGGTATGTAGTTTACTAAAATATTGAAATATTATCAGATTTTTTTCAATTTAATTTTTATAAAACGACGGCTGTACGCTATATTCTTTTACTTTGGAAAAGACTTTTTAATTGACGGGCACTCTAGTATTCGTTTTAGTAATTTAGATTTTAAAAACCTAATTTATATAATTTGTCGGTAAAAGTTAAAAAAAAAATATTCGGCCAGTACAATAAATAAACAAAATTAAAATTACTTATTGGCTCAGCTTTTCCATCGTTTTGCTTAAAAAAAATATTATTATTTTTTTAAATTTTGTAAGTTAGTAAAGAAAGTACTGTTATTAAAGAGATGTTTGCAAAATTGCAGGAAGATCGGTTAATAACTTTTTCAGTCATCCCTGCCCGCCAATTTAAAAATACAGTTAGGAGAAAAACGCGTTTAAAGTTTAAATAGGTTTATTAACACTTAATAATAAAACAAGAAATGCATACACATTATTTTTTTATTGGGTAAATATTATTTCGTAACACCCTGAATACAAAAAAATTAAATCGTCATTTTACACATGTTTATTAACAATCAGCTAAACAATGGTAACAGGAATGAAACATTACTATGGTAGCTTTTCAGTTTTTATTGTCTTTTAAAGGACCAGCAAAGTGATCAAAATTGGACTGAGTTTACAAAGTTTTCCCCGCACTTTTTAAATAAGCGAAAAATAATTTAAAATATAAAATAAGCTTAATTTTTTACAACCCTATAAACTAAACAAATATGTACCAAGTCTGTAACATATTACACAACTTAATAGTATTTAAGTTTTAACGACTTTTATAATCTCTCAGTCCTTCGGACTAAAAGGAAACCTACGGCAATGGATCTAGGATACAAAAACAACAAAAGAACGTATTTTTACAATGTCGTTAATTAAGGTATTTTTTTAAAATTAAACTAATTGTAATAAATATCGTTATTAAATAGTTTTGAAAATTTCATATAAAAACTTATTAACAGTTTTTGTGGCACACTCTGTATAATATATGTTTTTAAATATTATATACTTTGTATTATAATTATATTTATTTTATTATTTCATGCCCGTATATACACCTGTCACCAAATTTTTAATATTTTATTTAAAAATTTAATAACAATTTTTTGATACACCGTGTATAATATTTTCAAAAATATTCCTAATGGTCTTGCAAACTTTTATATTTAAATAATTTTGTAAATCTCTAGATGGTATAAAATTTTTTAAATTTAAGGTTATTTCAGTATAACATCTTTTTGACTGACACTGTACAGCGGTTCCAGATTTTTTATAACGTATACATATCTATGCACAATTTCTATAAATACTTTTTTTCAATTTTAATACAAACGTTCATATCGAATTTCAAATATATTCTTTTTAAATTTAAGTTAACTATTTTTTGAAACACTCTGTATAAGTTTTTGATATGCTTTTATAAACTCACCCGTACCACGTATCCAGTACTAAAATTTTATTTACATATCCAAAATGACAAACATTTTAGGGCTATCTAAAATTTCGTTAATTTTTATTTTACTTTCCACACGCTACGAAAGAAGTGCGGCAAACTGTGTTTATACATTTTTCTAAATCATTCTAAAAATCTTTTAAATGAAATACAACGGATTTTTACAAGTGTGTTTATTTTTCAGAATCGATTTATAAAGTGTGAATGGAGGGGTAATAGTAAATTTTTGGTACACCCTGTATTAATAATATATGTATTTTATTATTTTATAACAGTATATACATCTCTCACCAACTTTTTGTTATTTTATCTTAATAAATAAAGTCATCAGAGAGGTTTAAAAATTCAACATAAAAACTTAATTTCAATTTTTTGGTACACCCTGTATAATATTTTTTTGGAAATTATTATTTGATTTGCAAATTTCTATATTTAAGCCGATTTGTAAATGTTTAGATGGATTAATAACGTAGTTTTAATGAATTTTAGTTTTAGGGGCTTTTTCAATATAACATCTTTTTGAGCCACGCTGTACAGAGGTTTTATATTTTTTTATAAACAACAGATACCTATACACAATTTCTATAAACATTTTTTTTCATTTGTAATAGTAACGTCAATATCAAATTTTAAATATATTTTTTAAAATTCGAAGTAACTATTTTTGAAACACTCTGTATAGATTTTTATATGCCCTTATAAACTTATCCATACCACGTATCTACCACCAAAATTTTATTTAATTATTCCAAATAGCACAGATGTTACAGACATTTAAAATTTAGATCATTTTTATTTTACTTTCCGCACGCCCTGTAGAGAGTGCGGAAAATTGTTTTTACTTATTTTTTTAAATCATTTTAGGTGACCAATAAAATGAGATTAAAATATTTTTAGTAGGGAAAGAAGGGGTTTGACGGACCACCGTCCACCGGTGGAGTTTATTATCTCAAAATCTCCGACGTCAGCAATTATTTAGGAATCTTGCGCAACGCGTTGTTTAGGGCGTGGCCCCTGTCAAACCATAAGTGTCATCTGTCAAATGTCACCTGTTACCTGTCATATGTCCAAAAACCACGTGACTTACAAAATGGCTGCCACGCATGGGATACTTGCGCGACAGTCATAAATTGATCTGCGCAAACGCGAAAATCCCAGGGTGTACCGTTCGGGCGCTATCGACAAAAATTGTAATTTAACCCTGATGACTCATCATGGGAGAGCGGTTTATATAATATTATAATTTTTTGAATATAGTATTACGACATACCTATCGATTAGTGAAAACCGTATGACGCCATCTTTAGCCATAAAGGCGCTACAGCTGTTTAAAAATAGTTGAGACATATCAATTAGCGATTAGAACGGTAACCCTATAGTAAATCGGTCATTGTAGCCTTATTATTAAACTAAGATTAATGAAACTTGGCAAAAGGATAGTCGACGACATTTCGCCAATGATTTCAAGGTTATCAATCCTAACATGTTAGGCACTGCGCACTCCGCGCCTAAACCTTGGGTTAAAGCGCGGGGTGTAAGCGAGGGCTTAAGCGCAGGTGCAAAATCTTAGCGCATGCAATCTCGGTTAATTTTAAACAATAATTTTTGAATAATAAATAATAAAACACATTGTATATATATTTAAAATATAATAATAAGAGCGAATATGTAAGTCTATATTATACGTTATTTATTAACATTGCAAAGGAAATACTTATGCATAACATCCTGTTATGAGAAATATTACTAATTACATCCTGTCTTTGTTTATTTTGCTGAGAGCGGAAACCGCAAAACCGCAAAAGTTGTTATTCTACACTAGACCTTTCACATGGGAAACTGTTTACGTAAATGCGGGGGAACGAAGACGAGTATATTTCTATTTTTTGGTTCATTTTTTATTTTTTAGATTATTTTTTAAGAATTTTTAGAATAATGAATTATTACTGACTAATAGTTACTGAATTTAAGATCAAAAAACAATATTTAATAATAGATATATTATTAACGTAGTATTTACAAAAATATCGGTACTTTTTTATATTTCCTAAAATTAACCCCTAAAATAAGACTTAAGGGTATTTTTCAATCAATCAAATTTCAACTTTCTATCTTTTCCCGTTTTTAAATTATGTTTTTTTTTTTATTAAAATGCACATTGAGCGAAAATTTAGTATAGGTATGATATACATACGGCTTTTGGCCGCATGTAACAAGTTCACAAAATTAAAAAGTGGCCTTGGCAATTCGGTTTTTGCAGTTAGAGTTTAACGTTCAGCGGCAAAAAATATTTTAGAAAAATTAAAAAATCTTTGTTCAATCTCAAGAGCAAAAAACAATCTTTTATTTTGTGGGCCAGTGTTATAGTTGCTTACCGACTCTGTTATAGAGGAAATACTGAAAAATGTGTTCCTATATTGGAGTGAAGTGTTCTAAAAGGACTATACTAACATATTAGGAATTTTTTTTTATCATTTTACAGGTATCTCCCACGATTTTTGAAAAATTAACTCTTCTTATAAATTAGGTCTGTTAAAATAAATAATCCAATATTGAAAGCACCTTATTCATTTTTCCATAAATACATTTGGCCATACACATAACCTTTTTCATTGAAAATATTAAATACTACATATTAGGTAATAAAGAAGTTATGGTAACGTTAATCGTCAATGTAGTAAAAGTAAAACAAAATTAAGCTTGGTTAAAAGGTTTTCGTGTTTTAACTATTAGTTAAGTTATAAGTTTAATGCGATCAATAGGGTAGGGTTGTGTAACGTGTTTATGGTTTAAAGATTTGATATTTTAAACATTTTACATCACGTACCTAACTTTATATTAGGTTGTTTTCATTGCTGCAAAACTTAAACAAAAAACCTAGAAATGGGTTGTTAAACAATAACTAATTTGTTTGCTAAAACAAAGTTAAAATAAAATTAAAAAATTAAAACACAAATTTTAAAACTCAATCCAATATATATTTTATATTTTAAATTTACAAGGTATTTTTAAGGAGGGTGATTTCTAACCTATGACTTTTGGTCTAATAAGTAACTAAAATATTTTTAGTTAAAAAGATAATCCATAATTAAAATAAAAGAATGTAAATTATATGGACAAATATTAATTACTTATGGAAAAAAAAATTGATATAACAATAACTGAAAGCCATAATTTTATTTATAATCACCTAAAAATAGCCTCACATACGATCACATCTAATAGTATTGTACTCATAGATCCACCAAATATTATAACCATACCTTGTTTATTGAATATTATTTGTCAAGAACAAAAAGCTAGCTGGATTTATTCTTACACAAAACTGAATTTACACTCTTGTTTTCCAATATTATTTGTAATTTTTTCCAAAAATAATATCCTTAGTTTAAGCATTTACATATATAGGTTACAAATTAAACTTTACAGGGTGTCTCACCTCTATATATACGCAAAATAACCTAGCACCTGTACTGGGTTATTTATTTTAAAGTAAACAAGGCCTTATTTTTTAACCTCCCTGTACCTTTCCAAGAAAGGGTAAATAAATTTTTAGGTTTAGGTAAAGTGCCCTCTGGCGGTATTAAAATAAAGTACTTTTTTGTTTTAAAATTTTAGAATCTGCAAAGCTCGATTTGTGCGCTAAATATCAACTGGATTGGTTAAAAAATAAATGCAATATGGCAAAAGAACCAAAATAAAAATTGAACTTTGACTGCTTGTAACTCGAAAACGAAAGACATTTTGAAAAAAAAATATATGAAGCTCTACCCTTATTTTGTCAAGTAGAATCACCCCCTTAACTTTCGTGATCGACTTTTGAATCACCCTGTATATACATTTCGTGTATTTTTTTTGTAGAATTCGGATAATCTAATCAGAAAAACATTTGAAGCAGAAACCAAAGAACAGCACAAACGACGAGTTTTTAAAGTGGAATACCTTCTATTTTTGTACATCAATAAAGAAAGATTTTTACGAAGAATTCGGTGGTATAGGATTTGCTGGTTTTTATTTCCTGTGATTCTGGTGTAATTGTTTAAACCCTGCATGATACTAGGATAGTTTCACCTGAAAAAACCTGGCTGCCACATGTCACAGATGCCTATTTGCCAAAGTCAAGAATTTTAAAAATAGGTTTATTTCCTTTTAAAGTAGTTTAATAATAAGGTTTTTAGCATATCATTTTATTTAAAGCCGTTTTTCTGATAAAAACCGCATAATAAAACTATTTCTCTGACAAAAAGCACGTGTGACCTGTGGCAGCCAGATTTTTTCAGGTAAAACTATCTTTATAGTATCATGCAGCTTTTAAGCAATTACATCAGAACCGCACTGAAATAAACCTATTGTTCTTACAATAAAACAAACATTATTTACATGGTATATGTTTTGTCACTAAAAGTTACAAAATTATTTAAAAATTGTTAGAACCAACATACAATTTTCTTTCTTTACTTTAAACCGTTATAGGTATACTAATATACTGCTGATATCTCAAAAGCCAGGAATAATTGACATATTGTACGTGCTTCTGATGTAAAATTTAATGCAGACTTAATGTTTTTTAAAATATAAAGGGTGTTCCATTAAAAAAATATGTATGACACCTTGTATATTAAATAGTACTGCCAATAAAAATAGTGTATCTAAATAAACGTGTTTTATTTTAGGTTTATATTTGTATCTTTTACAGGAACAAAATTATTTCGTGGGAAAATAGAGTTAGGACAGCATGTAATCAGATTAGCTAACAAAAACTTTGCGTCCAGGTGAGCTAAAAAATTAAAGCATTTTATTGTATATCAAATCAGAACAGAAATCTGCCGGATTAAGGGAATATTTCCCACTTTTTCTTGAACTCCTGGGCAATAAGTACAGGGCATGTCCTTAATTTATGCTTTAACCTTCTCTATTTTGTGACATAAGTGAGACAGGCGTCCACCGCCGACATACCTCTCCAAACCAAATAAATTAGTACACCCTATTAATTTGTGTTTTAAATATAATATTTGCATAATTGGATTAAAAAATAAAAATACATAGAAATAAATCCAAAAATAATAACATAAATTGCATATGCAAGAATTATAAAATAGTCATTAGAGTTAACTTTTGGAAATAAAATAATAAATAGGTATTGTTTAACTAACCACGGTATTTCTTTTATCATAATTTTCTAAAATCTAAGATCTTTAAAGCATCTATTTTAGAAACACAAAGAGGTCATGTTAGCAGATCACTGATCCAAATGGTTTGCCAATGTTGTTACCGGCGCGAAAAAAAAGGTACTCTTCATGGGCGAAAAAATGTGTTTGTGCGCTTAGGTACCAGTTATCCCCAAGGTTTAATGCTCGGGCGCTAAACGGATTATCCGCATATCGAAAAGAATTTATCAACGCCTTGCCTGGGTTTTCCAATTGAAGCATGATCGAAGTACGGTAGCTAAAGATCTGTGAAGCACGGTGTGTCGGTATTTTATTCTGGCATTGCTTTTAAGTACGCATGTTCGTACACCCTCGATTTGTTTACTGTGAAAGGTCGTAAAGATCCGAAAAATGCTTTTATCCACTACGGATTTAAATGTGGGATATCTATGTAGCAGTTCTGCTAAACATTTTAAATTTATTTTGCAAATTTTAATTATGATTTACATGTAACATTAGAATAAATAATATTGCAATATTGCAATACATGAAATTCTAGCTTCAAATAATTATTTACCTAAAATATAAGTACATGTACCCTTTATACAGTGCATTTCAAACAAAACAAGCAATTCTCTTCAATTCTATTATTTGTACACTTAATAAATTATTCTAAAGCATGCTGATTTTTAACTTTTAGAAGGACACATTTTTATGTCAAAATTTACTTTACATTTTTGTTTTGGCTTATTATCGCCATGGCTCATTGGCTTTTTTAGCTCTTCTTTCATTTTTTTTTGTTATTTCTAGTAGTTTTTGTTGTATGTTTGTCAAGCCAAACCCTCTTCTTCTAAAGATGCAGCAACTGTCTTTTTTTGTTGGTAGAGATGTCTGGCCTGGTTATTAAGTTTAAAAATTTAAAACGCATCAAAATATGTTATAGCGTGTAAACACTATCTCCAAATATCAGAAAAAACTTAAAAATATGAAATACAATTACTACGTTGAAAAGAAACACACTTATTAGAACAGTTCTTAAAATTTAAAATTTTTTAAACTACTTTTAGCTATACAAACTCACAACACTAAGAATTCTATATTTATTGGATAGCTAAAAATATTTAAAAAGAAAAAAATGTCCGATGGTATAACTGCTTACTAAACTATCGACCCCTATCTTGGCTATTTTGCGTTATCCATTTAATGGCATAGTCATCAAAATATGACAAAAGCAGCATCTATCCCGCTGCGACAACTCGCTTGCATTTACCCTAATATTAATTTTTTTAATATTCAAAATTATTAAATTATATTTACATTTACCCTATAATTTGGGAATTATTATATGGTTTGACAAAGTTAAAAGGTCGAAATATTAGAGGTTTTATATGTAAATAATAATTTAACTTTAGCTTCATTAAATGAAATAGCGGATATTAATTAAACTGGCAATTTTACCGACCCTACCGATGTATATTAAATAAAGAATTAATAGAGATAATTTATATTTTAAAAGTATTTTTAATATTGCTTTTTATTGTGGTATCTTTTGCGAAAGCGAAAGTGTAATAGTGAAAAGCTGTAATAATGCTAAAAACGTATTTAATAGGCAATTAGTTAATTGCTTTTCTCTTTATATAATATATTGTCAACGTGATAGTGCTGCTACGCCAAACTAAGTTATTATTAACAGTGTGTCCATGAATGGACTTAACTATACTTGTAAAAATTTTAATTTTTAATATTTTGAAAAAGAACTATTCTTTATTAAAATGTAGGGTAGTTTAAAATGGCAAAAATATTATTTTAAAGAAAAAAAAATTAGAAAAAAATAAAAAATATAAATATATATATATATAATAATAATAATAATAATAATAATACCAGTTGGTACTATCAAGGAAATAGGGAAATAGTTACCAAAAGGTGTCAGACATGTTCGCTGCTCAGTATCCGAATAGACCGATACCCGAAAAATTAACAGTCGATAGGACTATCAAAAAATTTGAGACCAAAGGCACAGTGATAAATAACTGCAGATGTGAAGCTAGGGAGTATCAAAGAAAAAGAAAATGTAAAAGATGATAGAGACTTGAAAATTTTATTGCACGTGAAAGAAAATTAAAGGAAGGTGAGTACAAGGAAACTTCAGGATATCATAGGAAAAGATCAATCAGCAGTGCTCCGGATTTTGAAAAGGCATACATACATTTCATACAATTATAAAAGACATCAAGAGCTAAGGAATGGGAATGAAAATACGACGACAGGAATTTTGTTTTGACATGATGGAAAGGGCAAACATGGACAGGGAATTTTAAAGAAATATTTGTTTTACTGACGAGTGCACATTTACGTTAAACAATGAACCCAATCTTTAAAATTACCGATACTGGAGCAAAGAAATCCAACACAGATTTGTCGAAACGAGGACGCAATATTCTGTGATGTAAATGTTTTGGCGGTGATTTTCGAACAACATATTATTAGACCATTTTTTCTTAATCAAATTTGAATGCAGAATTTTATTTGGAACTACTTTAATTTTCGCCAAATGACTTTTTCCTCTGGGGCCATTTAAAAGGCATGATATACAAGAATAAAAATTACTCTAATCTAGATAATTTAAAAAATGCCATTTCTGCAGAATGAAATAAAATTTCAATTTACCACTTAGCCAATGTAAGAGGACAATTTTATGAACGTCTGGGATATTTAAAAATTTTCCTAAATCTAAAGTTTATTTCCAATATCTTAATTATTGTAATAATATTAATAATTTATTAAAGCATGTAAACATTATAAATGTCATAAGTTCTTGAAATTTGTCACTCTAGTTTAGTTTAACTTAACTAAATTTGTTTGTTTAAATACAACTTTAATCTTTTTATTGTACGATTTTTAATAATAATAAAGCACTAATTTTCAAAATGACAACGTAATGTCACGTTAACTGGTATTTTTATTGTTGTTCATAAATATGAGGCGATAATAATGTAACAATTTTTAAAAATATATTAGCATCTATCTAGCAAACGGGTTAACCGAAAAATCTTAAGTTTTTACGATTTACGTAGATTTGCATGCTTTTCAATAAACTTTAATGAAATTTTTCTCTAAAATAATTAGGAGAGCCAATAATTGACCCCATTAAAAATTACCATGGGATTTCCTATGTCCGCCCAGCGATGCATCACCCTGTATATATATATATATATATATATATATATATATATATATATATATATATATATATACATATATATATATATATATATATATATATATATATATATATATATATATATTTAGCATTTATACTATACTAAACCAAACGTAGGTTTGCGAGCGGTACATCCTGAACCAGGCTTACAAACCTGAGCCGTATATATGGTTCAGGATTGCAGACCCATATAAACGCGTTTACGGGGCCCTCTAGGGTATGTAGAAGAAATTTTAGTTTGGTTCAGTTTTGTAGGAATCTTAAAATGTTAGTTCCACCTTTTTCCGCATCTTGTGATGGTGGCGCTGTTGTCACTTTCATATGTATATGTGTATATTGGCAATTCTGAACCAGCCTGTAAAGTACCGATGCATACAATTATTATTCGGTCTGCAAAACACGTAAAAATTTGTGGAGTAAAAATGATGGGCTGTGGTAGCAAAGGAACCAGGGGACCTTTTTTGAGGTCAAGAAATCTTAAAAATTATTAATAATAATTAAGTATATACAGTTTTATTTTAAATAAGAAGGAGGTTTAAAATTTTTATTTTTCCCACTTTCGGCCAAATATTGTAACCGCGTAAATTTTACACGTCGGTGTTTTTGCAAATATTTACATTTCGGGACCCTAGATTACATGGTTTAATTTTAATTTAATTTAATTTAATTTTTTCATCTGTCTGTCAGTCTGACTATCTGCCTATTGGTCTATCTACCTCTCGCTCTCAAAAATATTTTTAAATTTGTTATACATGTTATACGATAAACGAGCTTGCTTTAAGGATGTTAGGGGCGATGTTTTTAAAAAATTCCCTTTTGGCCTAATTTAATAAACGATTTAGGTCTGTAGATATTAGGAGGTAGCTAAAAGCGGGCTAAAGGCGGAGTTAGGAAAATTCTCCAGATCATTGGGGTAGAGAAATTTAAAATAAGGTACAAAAATTTAAAAATCATAGAATTTTCCTAATAAATCTAGACTTATTTAAGACAGAAAGAGAATTATCATTTGTTTTGTTTTTCTTTGCATAAAGCAATAGGTTGGTCCTTTTACTGAATTTTGCTTAAGGGTTTATCAACTGTCACAAATTTTATTTTAAAAGTGAGCACTATTACTACAAGACTATTAATTAGAATTAATAAGAATTACAGCACGAGTGACCTATTTATTAAATGGAATACCCTGTATATTTTAACATCAATGGATAGAGATTGTCACGAGGAATTCGGAGATATAGGGGTTGCTGGGTTTATTTGCATTATACTATAAGGACTAGCTACCTGAAAAACCTGGCTGCAGCAAGTCAGAGCTGGATTTTTGTCAAAGTCAAGAATTTTTAAAGTAGAAATAGATACATCATATTATTTTTGCATATAATATAGTTTGAAGCCATTTTTCTGATACAAAAAACCTATTATAAAACTGTCTCAAAAATTTTGACAAGGTATAAAATTACTTTCTGTTGTAACTTTTTTTTATCGACTCTCATATGCTGCCACCGTTGACTCCACGCGACTGACGCTCATTTTATTAACTATCTAACACTATTTTACTGCTACAAATAAAATTTATTAAAATTATAAAAATGGTATGAAAAACATAGCGCCATCTTTCATACTATAAACTTATATGGTTAAAAAAAAAACCTTAAAACCTTAATACTACCATTCAGGTTTAGGTGTAATAGTTCCTTGTTACCTTTTTGTCCTATTAAAAAACTTAATTCAAATCCTGGTATTGACATGCTTGACATTGATATGACAAGACATGTTTTTTTATATCCATCTACAATTTGTGTAAAATTCGCCAAAAGCCGGGGTCCGATTTGTGCTCACAGCATTTACGACGTATAGACTGCTAACGTGTGGTCCGATTTAAGTGAGCGCACTAAAGTCTGTTTGCAGTATTAATAATTCGGACCACTTGTGAGTGTGCTTACGAATTCAACAAGTCCAACATAACCTAACAAAGTACTTTTTGATACAAACATGAGTGAAGTATATACCTTCACCATTTATGAGCTCCGTATACAGGGCCAATCATAAAAACAAAAATATATCCATCAGAAAATGTCAAGCGCGTCAGGAAACAGAGTGACGTAAAGGAAACAGAGAGCTACAAAAAAACGTCAGATTATCATTTTCGAACGTGGCTATTTTTTAAATTTAAAGAAACTAATTTAGGGATAACGAAAAATATATAATACCATACAACCAGAACGATTTCCACAAGCCGAAATAATAAAGGTTTTTTTTACATATTTTAAGGTCTATAGCCGCTTCCCCACCGATGAAAAGGTATACATTATATAACATTTTTTTCTTCTTATTATCTAAGCTTTAAAACCCAATAGGTCTCTATGACGCTCGAGTAAATCCCCATTTAGCATCGTGGGCTCCCCTACTATAAAGTAAGGTCAGATACTTACATTAGTACAATTTAGAAAGCTATTACACACTCAAAACTCCAACTTAGAAATAAAACACAATAATGTTAAAATAATGTCAGGTTTAATCGATTTTGCCATGCATTAAAATGGTTTTTATTTTTTTAAACGACAACCGTTCGTCGTACAGAAAAATATCAAGAGACCAAATTAACCTAAAGTAAACGAGTATTTTAAAAATAATTATGATTTAAAGAAAATTCTTTTTTTTAACTTTTAAAGCAAAAACAATGTAATGGTCAAAAGAAGTGTACCAAATTTTGTGGAAATATCTGGAGTGGAGGAAAAGGTATGATAAAATTCTTTTTTTCTTAAAACTTTTAACACACTTTATCTCGGAAAAAAAGCATTTTCGGACATAATTTTATTTGACAATTTTTCTTATTTTTTTTGCATTTCATACAGTGTTAAAAGGAAAGTACCAACTAAAAAATAACCTAATATAATAATAATAATAATAATAAACTATTTTATAATTTTATTTGAAATATCGCTTTAGGGTTTTTAAAATAAGTAATAAAGAAACGTTCGTTTAAAAACATAACAATGACTAGTCTTGTCCCCTCTTTACCAAAAAACAAAATATCATTGTTATTGGGGTAATGCTTGGACTATCTGACCCATCATTTTCATATTACAAACTCGACCCTAACGGAATTTAATAAAATAAACAGGTCATTAATAATGATTTTTCAAACCTCCAGCTCTCGTCGAAAAGTAATGATAACCCTCGTTTCACACTTGCCGAGCCGTACCGGACAAAGTAATAAAAAATTATATGGAGCCGTATGAGAGCTCGCCAACTATCTGGTTCTTATCGTGTGAAAGGTCTTATAAGACTTCATACACTTTGATAGCGGCGGTCCGTCTCTGGCTATCCGTTTCCGTCTAGTTTGAAATAAGAGTTAAGATGTCTCGTAACATTTACAATAAAACGCAAAACAAACAAAAAACAGATATATTTAAATATGCAAGTTATACATTAAAAATACTATTTAATATATCCAATTCAATTACTGTGATTCAAAAGTATAATAAACTTTCCCATCTTTCGGTAATTGAGGTGGTACAACAGCATGAAACATTTTAACGTAGCTAGCTAACCAGTACAGAAAGTAAGTGCCACCCATCGCACCGAAAAACTGAAGCCATAAATACCACATTGGCCTATGAAATTTGTAACTGACGTTATATCTATCTTCTCTAATAAGATCAAAATCATCGTGTAACTGAAAAAAAAATGATATTTTAATTTAAAACCCATATTAAAATAATTTAATATTAATGAAAATTGTAAAAATAAATAATAAAACATCGTTAGATCAAAAAACAAATGCCATTACACATTAAAAACTTTCAAAAGAAAAAAGAGACTAAGTATTTTTTTGTTAAATTTGACAATAAATATATCAAATTAACTGCAAAACTTTAATTTAGGTTTCAAATAAAACGGTCGACTAAGGATACCTTAATGTGCCTGATACATTTTATTGTAAATAGTCTTGAGAAAACGGGATGCCATCTATAAATCTATCTTTGGAATTAGTTTATTAATGTTAGCAACATATTTATTATGTTTAAATAAACTTTAAAATAACAGTAGTCGGCAACAAACCAAACAGTTTAAACATTTAAAAATGCAAAATCCTGCAAGGGTCATATAAAGAATTCTGGGAGTTTATAAACAGAATTAGTTAACAGCAGATCCTTTATTACTTTTTTAAAATTAGGTGATGCCAATGCTCTTACTTCACTTGGAAGTGCATTATAAAAATTTAATTCCCCAGCCACTCTGACATCTCACCAGTCTACAATATGCAGGAATAAGATTTCCTTTGTTTTTAATATTATATTCATGAGTGTCTTCGTAAATCTTCTACAATCTATATTTCTTTTTATACAGGGTGTCTCTAAAACGTCTGTACAAAAGCTACTACAAATTCCTTGGATCAAAATATAACGATCTTCCGCAAATTACCTTAGTCCAAAGTTGACCGTTTGGGAGATACAGGGTGTTTTAATATTATTTTGGTTATTTTTAAATATATTTTTTCAACATTAAACATTTTTGGACCAAATTTGGTATTAGAAGGTTTGGGAATCGAAACCTGGCAATATTTTTTCCATAAAATGTAGAGTGAGCCACCTGCAGTCCTTAGCTTTTTTTGAATACCATTACTTGTTGGTGCCTCGGTATAATATGACTTAAATAAAAAATGTCTTTTCTCCTATAATTTTTGTCCAAAAATGGTATACTTGGTAAATATCGATACGAGCAACCGTTTATGAGATATTTCAGATTAAACGTTTTATACCACACAAAATAAATCCCTCACGCTTTATCTGGGCCCCCGGATTTTCTCAAAGCTCTATAAAAAATGCTACCACAAACTTCTTGGGCAAAATACAACTATCTAATGCAATTTACCTTAGTCGAAAGGTTGCTGGTTTCCAAGATACAGGGTGTCAAATTTTCCATTTATCTTTTTTACTTGGACACCAATTGGAAAGCAATTATTCAAATACTTAATAATTTTTTGCACTTGTGTATAATCACAAAATGTGCTCAAATACTTTCCATTCTGTTCTATGCATTTTTGCTCTCGGCTTGTAATGGAACAAGTGCCGAAATAGATGTAAATATTTGGTATTTTTCTTAATTAATTTTAAGAAACTTAAAGCAAATTACTTTAATTTATTCACATTGTACCACATCTACAAATTATATCGTTATTACTTTGATTATTAGAAGAGTCCAAAATACATAGAAAAGAATGGAAAGTATTTCAGCACATTTTGTAATTAAACACAAGTGCAAAAACATTTTTAAGTACTTAAATAGTTGTTTAGTTGCTTTTATAAATTACTGTATTTTCTGTGGTTATTATTGTTTTGGTTAATAAATGTTTTAGTATTCTTGTTGTTTGGTTGGGGTTTTTTATATACATACCATTAAAAAAAAAGGATTATTGATTCAATCCATGGCCGACTTTTTTTACTTATTTTTATTTGTGAGTTTAGCTGGTTAGAACAATGCTAAATATTAAGTGTTATATATTGTTGTCGTCGCAAGAAAAAATACATTTTTTTGAGATACATACAGGGTGTCTCATTTAAAAAATGCAAGTTTGCGTTATATCTTAAAAAATTAAATCATTTATATTTATTTAAGGTACGCCACTGGATTCTACGTAAAAAGATAAAAAAATTGTATTTTTAGTTTGTTTCTATCTCCCTAAATGTCCCAGTAATAAGACATAATAAAAATCGAGAAACTTTGAGAATCACCCTGTGTCTTCCGAAACAATCAAGTAAGCGTGATTCTGATTGCGTCATTAAACTAAACACAAAAAAGAGATCGGGACATGTATCTTGGTTTTTTGTATCTTCTACTGTTTAGCCTATACCCTCTTACAGCCAAAGTAATCCACCCTGTACACCACAATAAACGATATTATTACAGAATAGTAGTAAACTACTAAATTTTATTATTTTTTTAAAATTTTGTTTGAAAAATTTATTGAAAGCCTTATATCAAAAACAAATTGTAGTAAGAAAAAAATGAAATAAGGGTTGATTTACCTTCTAATAGGGAATATGCTCGAAATGTCCTCTGTTGGCTTCCAAACATGCATTAGTTTTCTCACTTGCGCAAACATGTTTTTATTGTTTGTGAGAGACAAACTATTTTATTAAATAAAACTTTTCAGACCACAATGAACTTAATGAATAACACTGAAAAAGCAAGCCGATTCGGCAACTGTCAACAAAGTGTGGCCAAAAACGAATGCTGTGTGGAGGGAATGCTATCTCTTAAAGCTCATTAAAGTATCATAAACGATTGTAAACAAGGACAGTAATGTAGGATCTTATTTGCCGAGGCTTGTGATTTATTAAGAAAGATAAGGAATAAAACACTTATATAAAATAATTAAGGTGCATTCACTTCCAAAACAAACATTAAAGGTAAAAATGATTATTCGGTAATGTAAATCATTCAACACCAAAATTTGTCATTACCTATGTTAACTATATGTGATTTTATATCCCAATTTCCAGGTCTCCAAAAGCTATTCTTTTTACGATGACCTGTTTTAAAAATTGTTCGATCCTATGTCCCGTAACGGACGTCCATTTTTCCCTAGCTCTTAGCAAAGATACAAAGTATCGCCGACAGCCCTGTGATCGTGATAGATAGCGGTATTAGAGTTTTGGACACCGTTTGATTTATGTTGTTTTTTCAGGCAAAATGATGCGTTTTACAGGCAGGAAAAAATAAATCATAACTAGTAATTAAATTAATTAATATAAAATAGAGATGTGCAACGTATTATTACTATTATTATTATTATTCTTAATATTTATTACAAATATCTACAGACTGTCCACGGATGAAGTTAACAAGAGGACAAATGGACCAAAAATTTCATTGTTCGAAAAAAGTAATTCTTCATAAAATTTTTGCTTGTAAAAAAAATAGTTGTCACGAAGAGAAAATGTTTTTTTGTACATAGGGTTTGCAAAAAATTTAAAAATCATGATTTTTCTTCAAGAACTACCGGTATTTTCAATTTTTTAGCAAAATTTATTTAGAATAATGTTCGTAATCGATAAAAGCAATGATGCAAAATTTTATTGAAATCCATAATTTGGCAAGAACTGGCGTTTACAGTTAAAAAATTGTGTTTTGTAGGAATTTTAAAAAAGAAACTATAAAAGTTTCTTAGGTCATTTCATTATAAAAATTTAAAATATTTAATTTTTGATAACTTCAAAATCAGTTTCATTAATCTTTTTGATAACTTTTTGTAACTTTAATAAAGTTACTCAAAATGCTATTCTATATAAATTTTTTAAATGATATTTTGCTCGAAAAATAAAAATAAAGGTAGTTTACTCTTATAGAAAAATCATGTTTTTTTACTTTTTGCGAACCCTGTATACAAAATCAACATTATCTCTTCGTAATTCCCATTTTCTTTACAAGCAAAAATTTTTAGAAGAATAACTTTTTTCCGAAAAATGAAATTTTTGGTTCATCTGTCCTCTTGTTAACCCCATCCGACGACGGAGGTGGACGTATACTATAATATAATATTATGTAAAGTTTGTAACTTTTGTTTGTAGGGACTATTTTCGATAATACTGAACGGATCATAAAAAGTCTTTTACAATCAGAAAGCTACACCATTCAGGAATGGTATAGGCCAGGGGTAGCCAACTTGTTTAGGCTCAAGATCGACTTTTCAGTGACGACACCCAGTGCGATATACCAATTTTATATTTCGGCGATTGAAAAATTATTTGCCGCCCCTGCTCGATCGACCGGTTGGTCCCCCTGCTATAGGCTATATTTTATTATGATTAAATAAAAAGTTTAAAAAATTATGGCATATGTATAACGTAAATATACCAATTCAGCAGAAAAATATAAAAATCTATAAATATGAGCCTCGTGGTTTAGTAGTACATAAAATGTTCGCCTGCCATGCGGGCGGCTCGGGTTTGATTCTCGGCCGAAGCAGGCTTTTTTAGGCACTGGCTAAACGACCGCCGGCGGTTTTGCTCAATTTTAAGAAAAAACCTCCTCCCGGTTAGTATTTCCGAAGATTAGCCCTTACAATCTTACAAGCAAACAAACAAACAAAGTTCAAAATTTTATCTCTTTATAAGATTACCTCGTATAGATATCAAAAAACCACCTTTAACCAAAACTTTAATTTTTATTATTTCTTAAAATGATATTTTGTAGGTTTACTAAAATTAAAAATATCTAATATTTCTGTTTGTGCTACCGTGTAAATTTTATCGTTAAGATGAACTTGACTGCGTACTAGAGCCTACGTTTAATCTTCAGGTACTATGGCGCAGAATAAAATCGATTTTTTACCGATACTTTCGCTTCAATAACTATAATTATTGAAGCTTTTAAATTTTAAATTAATAAGTTACTTTAAAAACCAAGCAGAATTTATTGAAAATCCCCTAGTATCACTAATTTTTCCCTTCAACAACCAATCATTTTCCCCAATTTTCTTATTTAATTTTTTAAAATAAAAAATTTTTGAAGGGCAAAAAAGGCCATTACAAACGATCTCTTTCCTTCTTCCATTATGCTAAAGGGGGGTCCACATAACCCTGCGCAATAAAAACATAACAAACTAAGGATTTCCTAATACAAATTTATCATGTTTCTCATGTTAAGGGAGGTCAAATCGTCAATAACCATCCTTGTGTATAATGCAAGTTTTTTTGGATTAAAGCTGAATTTATAGATTGACGTTTCCGTTACCCATTGCCGTTTGACGTTTCGGTTTCTGATATGGCATATGAAAATGGTCAACAGAAATTATAAATTGACATTTGCAAGGTTGTTGTTTAATCTTTCAACTGAAAACGCCAAATGGCAAACGGAAACGTCAAACTATAAATCCAGCTTTAATTTTATTTCATCTGAATCGGATTCAGTATCACGATGTACACATACTCATAGAATAGAACAGGATAAATGGCAAGAAAGACCAGTGTTGAATTCAGAATTGTTTATCCGGGGAGGAGTTTAAGATTCCCGGGGGGATCCTGAAGTTTCAAAAAAAATTACCGCTAAAACAGTTGAAGAGCAAAATAAAAGGTCGTCACCTCTAATTACCAAACAAACAAGTTATACGTTGAGACAACATCCATACCTATGGTTTGCTAACCAAATTTCTCCAGGGGAATTTTTTTGCTCCGGTAGGATTATCCCCCCGCCATCCCCCTGAATTCAACGCTGAGAAAAACCCAAATCGTCTTTTTACTTCTAGACTTTCGTATTTCATTCATTCATTCAATCGTAGGTGCGAAAAGAGTCAAAAGTTCAAAACAGAAAAAAAAAAAGAAAATATAGAAATAAATTGTTTTATACGAGTTACATCGCACAGCTTTAGTTTTTCTAAGTTCTGCACTATTCTTTTTCATTAATCTCTGTCATTTTGCATTAAGTCTCTACTTGGACTGTTCTGCAACTCAAAAATAAAACAATCCACTTTTATAATGTTCATTTGGATTATTATAATTAATATAGCATTTTTATATTCATGCGGACTGGACTTTTTATCGAATCGTTAGGCAAACTAATTAATTTTCAGATTTTATAAATTCCAGTAACATGAGGTTTTTCTTGCTTTTATTTGTAAACTATAAATAAATTAAAGTATCATAATAGGCTAATATTATATAAAGCCTTTACTAAATTATGATTGGTGCGATTTTAAAAATCCTTATCCAGGCTAATTTTATATTTTAAATCAAAACCCTACAGATTCCAAAAGTATTTTACAAAGGCAACATTTGTTATCCTTACAACACAAATACTTACAGGTTCATTAAAATTTCTTTTAACTCGGGATTGTCCCAAGGATAAAATGGATCTCTGGACTCAATTGATTCTAGTGGTAATTTTGGGTAATCACCAGCACCATTTCCATCATCTGGGTAAGGTTCATACTCGGCAAGTGGAATTCCATATTTTGCAGCGGCGGCTGCCCGTTCTTCTTCAGTTTTAGGATAAGGACCGGGTTTGAAGTCTTTGTTCCAGTCTAAAACAAAAAAACATTAAAGGTGCAGATTCTAAGAATCAACAAAATCTTTCTGATCCACGAGCTAAATAATAAATTTTAAAATATTTAATTCTAAATGAATATTGTAAACTGTACAGAGTATTAAGACCTACAAAAATTAGGTACCAACTTAATTCCCCCAAAAATGGTGATTGCAGCTTTTGATTCAATTCAATTATTTGTTGATTTATACTTATTTATTATACACACGGTGAGGCATTTCTTCGTACCTACATGAGGGTAGGTACGAAGGCAAGTCTGCTAGTAAGACCGATGCTAAGCATTTACATTGAATCGTAAGTTCAGTATACATACGTTCGCACTTTACTCGCGAGCCTACTTTCAGTTCAGGTGGGCTCGAAGATCTGACTGACCGTGTGCTCATTTAGACCAAGGTCTTCTATAAATAATTGTCTTTATTTAGGTAATATTATCGTATATAATATCATAAGAGAAAAATTTTGCTGGCAAAATATTTCGATTGTATGAAAGGTTGTTGCCTTGGCAATTTCGTGAATGACATTTTCAATAATAACACGAGCCGAAGGCGAGTAGTATTAAATAAATGTCATGAACGAAATTACCAAAAAGCAAAAGAAACTTGAATAAAACAAGAGAAATATTTTGCCCAAAAATTTTTCTCTCGAATGATATTCGACAAGACTATTTCATGAGAAAAACAAGCTCAAACTTTAATTAAAACTGATGAATTATAACATGGTATTATACTAACAAGGTAGGATTATATTTTATTACAATTTATAATTAAATGTACAGTTATTATAATTAAAAATAGTTTGTCCATTCTTTCCAATCAAAGCCTGGTTTTGAGTTTGGTTAACCTGCAGCGATTGAGACGTGAAACTCTATTACGGAAGTAGATTTCTCGAGCTTATAATTTGCTTCTTCAAAAACTGAGAAAACTTCTTTCAAATGGATGTTTTTTGATTTTTGTGTATTAGGCGGAATATTTTTAAATACTGCTTTTTAATCTCTGACTCACACTGGCTTCCAAATCTCGCATTTTGATTTAAAAGATTCATATTTTATTTTTAAAAATAGGCGACACTTGTCAAACTGACAATAGTTTTTTACCTCTTTTACTTTAACCTAACTAAGTTTTGCCGCTGAAATACCATCATGTTGGTTTTATCAAGGTAGGAGCAGGTAGGAGTTTTGCCAGTAGAAAACACTCTAGGGAAATAGTATTGATATGATAAATTGATTCACATTAATTCGCTGCCCTAGTAGTCCTTTATGTCTTCTGCAAATGCCGAAGAAGAAGAAGCCATCGCCGCATTGGAATGGCCATCACCAATGACGACAATCCACCAACTCCTCCAATGCCCAAACCGAGGGACCCAATCCACGAAAAGCTTAGAAACCTGATGCCAAAAAGAAGACCAAGTGCTCATCTCAACCGATCAATCGAAGAAGAACAAATCGAACTCGAACTTACTGAAAGTTAAAAGTTGCTGCAGTAGCACCAACTTTTTATTAATGAGGGAGTTGTTATATCCGTCTCACACGTGCCAGGCTACTGACCTCCGGTCACACGGTGTCAAGTCGTCCTATTGCAACACCTCCAAGAATGCTGCGTAATCAGTTTGCAATTCCCACGTACGAAGCTACTGATTCAGCATTATTTTAGTATTTAAGCACCTAGTTTTAAGTAATTTGTATTCATTAACTTGTATAATAACGTTCTACAAGTTAATGAATACAAATTACTTAAAACTAGGTGTAAATACTAAAATAATGCTGAATCAGTGGCTTCGTACGTGGGAATTACAAAGCTGATTACGCAGCATTCTTGGAGGTGTTGCAAATGGGACGACTTGACACCGTGTGACCCGAGGTCAGTAGCCGTGGCACGTGTGAGACGGATATAACAGCTCCCCTCATTAATAAAAGTTGGTGCTACTGCAGCAACTTTTAACTTTCAGTAAGTTCGAGTTCGATTTGTTTTCTTCGATTGATCGGTTGAGATGAGCACTTGGTCTTCTTTGGCATCAGGTTTCTAAGCTTTTCGTGGATTGGGTCCCTCGGTTTGGGCATTGGAGGAGTTGGTGGATTGTCGTCATTGGTGATGGCCATTCCAATGCGGCGATGGCTTCTTCTTCTTCGGCATTTGCAGAAGACATAAAGGACTACTAGGGCAGCAATTAATGTGATGGTAAAAATGGTGAACCAGTGTGCATGTTTGGTAACAAATGGTTCGTTGATGAGTTCGTCTAATTGGTCAGAATATTGGTTAAGTTTGTATTGAGCAATATTCAGATCCTCGACGTTCAATTTATTAAGTTTGAGGGGCTGCAAATCGGGAACTAAAGATTTGTTTGGCAGGTGAAGACAACACTCGTAGGGGATGCTGACTGGATGGCTTCGATAAGTGACTGTTTTGTAGTTTTCGATAGGATATTTTGAATGCACCCTCGTACTTCCAATAAAGGCGTTACATTCTGGTTGCAATTTAAGTAAAGAGTTGGTGTAAATTAATTTCGTAGTGATTTCTTTTACTTTGACATTTGACAGTGACAGGCAAAGGATCGGACACTGTTATTAGCCAATAATTTTGGGTAAGTTCCTGGATATTATATTCTTTGGCATACAGGAGTGAAGTTTGGCAGGTCTTTGGTAATTCCCTTAATGGCTTCAGTAATTGGACCTCGCAGATAGCATCGCTGTCGATTGGATACGGAAGGACGTCGGAGCAGATCTTTGTATTGATTCCCAGTTGTTTACAGTTGTCCAAATTTCGAAAGGATAAGTACAATAATGAATCATCGTCACGCGCAATATACTTTTGAGTTGTTGGTATTATATGATGCAAAACCTGTTCGATTATCCAATATCGGGATAGGATACAAGTGATATAGGGTATAGGTTTCAGGTTCGATTAGTGGGATTTTTAAAACAAAGATTACTTTAGCATCTGATTGAAAGGCTTCTAATTCTATAATATCTAGATATTGTGCAATATTTGATGTGTATGTCGGATAAGGAAGGTTATTTTTTATTAAAGATCGCGATATTTCTTGTAAGGAATGGACCAGATCTCTTGGGGTAATGATTGAGCTATGAAATATTTTTAGACGTGCAAAGGTAATTGCGTCTAAAATGTCGTTGGATAGTTTTCTAAAAAGGCTCGAGATTCACATAAATTAATAGTTTTTATTTGACCTTCGTAAAATGCCAAAGCGTTTGTAATATTATAAACAGTTTTCTTAATTTCTACCTAATTTTTATTAAAGGTTTCCTCGTCAATTTGAAATTTTTGAATGGTGGAGTTAAAAGTTTTAATTACTGACGTGGTGACAGAAATTTGATTTTTTAATAAATTTTCTATTTGTCTTTCGTCGCGTTTCACTTTTTCTATGCACTCATTAAAGTATTCGCCATCGGATGCGTCTAAATTTCCCGTTAGATTTCCATACTGTACCTACGCCGTTAAATATTCCCCGTTTTGTTCTATTTAGCTCGTATCGTTTGGTGTCGCTCATTATGTCCTTATATTTTTGATTTACAGAGTCAGCAATTTGTTTTAGAAGACTTATGTGTGTTTGTAATTCGGCTTTAAATGCCAACATTCTATCTTTCGGATTCTCGAACATATCTGTTAAGCCTAAAAGAATTTTATCGTTGTTGGAAATTGCTTCCTTAAGGGGTTTTAAGTCTTTATAAACCAGGAGTGTCCATTTGTCGTTGGATATTTTTAAGGTGCTTTCCTCATGATAGAAAAGTCCTATTGTGTTATTGATGGGCGTTATGGTGAACTGGGACGTCGCGGCTGATAGTAGCCCGAAGAGTCTGAAAAGGAATGAGACTATTCGTAGTAGGGCTTAAGTCTATCAAAATTAATCTTAGATATTTGATTAGTTTGGGGGTTGCGCAAGGTAGCTGATGTTCTAAATACTTCCATTATTTCAAAGGGGCCATTAAATTTATTTTGTGATTTATCTTTTATTTGTGATTCCTTACGTATACTTTGTTGCCAGGTTTGTATTCGGGGATTTTATCTGAAACGTTTTTATCGAATCTAATTTTAGCTTTCTCTTTTTGCCGTTCGGTTTTCATGCGCGCGACCTTATAGTAATAATCCATTCGATTGCTTAAGTCTTTGACGTATTTTGAGATCAATTCTTTTTGGTTGTATAGAGTTTCGGGTGGTCTATTTGACGTGTGCCCGAAAATGAGCTCGTAAGGTGTAAATCCGTGCGTTTTATTTTTTGTATTATTATAACAGATAACTGCGTAAGGGAGAATGTTGAAAGGGCGTTCGTCGGGGTTCTCAGCCTTATGTGCTCTAATCATTTCCGTAACGGTTGCGTGAAACCTTTCCAAGGAACCGTTGGACTGTGGATGGTGAACACTAGAGAAAGTTAGTTTAATGTCGTAAAGTTCGCAAAGGTCTTTGAGTAAGGTGTTATCGAATTCCCGGCCGTGATCACAGTGAATCCTAAGGGGTGTACCGTAGTGTTGAAAGAACACTAATAAGGTGTTAACCACGGATTTTGCTGTTTAATCCTGAATCGGATAGGCCTGAGTAAATTTTGTTAACTCGTCTCGAATGGTAAGAGCATAATTTCGCGAGGGATATTCAAATATGTCGATATTAATTCTCTCAAAAGGTGTCTTAGGTGTTTCGGTAATTCCGAGTGGAGTGCTAAGATTTTTACGACAAAATTTGACTTTTTGGCAGATTTCACAACTTTTAATAAATTTTTCCACGTCTTTTGTAAGTCCCGGCCAGTTATAATTTTCCCTAATTCTTTTAATGGTTTCATTTATACCGCGATAAAGATTGTTTTTTCCCGAGTGGTATTGATCTAAAATTATCGGAATTTGGTCGTCGTCAGGGGTCTTAACAATGTCTTGACAAATTTTTAATTTTATTTCTTTATCCGTAAAGATAAAGGATAGAATTTCTAGTATCGGTAGTTTAATATTGTTTTCGATGCAGTAAGTGTCTGTGTTGTTAAACTCATTTTGACCTTTGTATAAAATATAAAATAAATGAGAGAACACAGTATCGGGGTCGTACCTTAAGGGTATTTACGGCCTCTAACTGTCTTACTTGATAATATGTTAATTTGATCTTGATGAAACTCTGGAGATTCTTCCAAGATATCATCAATTATTTTATGGTGAAAATCTTCCAGCTTGTTTTGCCAAAAGAAGGTTACGATATTTTTGTGAGTTTTATCTAAAAGCTGAGAATTGGAAATTTCAAATTTGGAATAGTCAATTATTGATTTAGTTTTGTACAGATGTACAAAGGTATTAAATTCATCTTTAACTTTTTCAAGGTCTGTGTCTGTTTGGTCGTTTCTTCGTAAGATTCTATTTCGACTTCTTGTAAACCGCTAGTAGAAGGTCTATTTTTATCGTTTTCGTTCGTCACGTATATTGAGTGTTTTGAATGAAATTTTGCGCATTTTGAAAATGATTTATTTTTATTCTCGAAAGGGCGTCAGCGTTTTTATTAATTTTTCCGGGTTTATACTCGATCTTATAATCGCACTCCTCTAATTTAAGCGTCACCTAGCTAACCTACTTCCAGGGTCATTTATGGAGAATTATCAAGTTAAGGGTCGATGGTCGGTAATAAGGGTAAATTTTCTGCCGAAAAGATATGGCCGAAAATGTTTTACTGCCCAGACAATAGCCAAAAGTTCACGCTCAATGGTTGAATACTTAGTTTCTGCATTGCATAAAGTTCGAGATGCGTATGCGATGGGCAGATTTCTCCTATCGGACCTTGTGAAAGAACAGCGCCAATAGCAAACGCGCTTGCGTCTGTGGTTACCAGAAAAGGTTCTTCAAATTTCGGATAAATTAAAATAGGATTCGAAACTAGGGCCCTTTTAGTTCTTCAAAGGAGGATTTGCACTCAGAATCGAAGAAGAATGGAGTGTCCTTTTTTAGAAGTTTTGTTAAGGGTTTTGAAATTTTGGCAAAATTGGGGATGAATCGACGATAGTAGCCTGCTGGTACCTAGAAATGATTGAATGTCTGGACTTTTAGGGTTCAGGAAAGTTTAGAATACAATCAACTTTCGATGGGTTGGGCGAAAACACAATATGGTTTGAAAAATGCTGGTTCTCTTCAATCTTTCTAGTCATTATTTCGCAAAATTCTAGCCTGCGGTCACAGTCAACATCAAAAAGTTCTTGTACAACATTAACTTTATATGGATGCATTTTCTCACCATGAAGAATAGTTCGTACAGATTTTTGATCAATCACATGGTCTAAAGCAAGCTGATTGGTGGATTGTTTGGGATTTTCTTCTATCGCAAGCAGAATATCTAATTTTTCTCCTCGGAGGTAGCAGTCCTAGGTCTTCCAGATCGTGGCCGGTTTTTACACTACCAGTCGTTCTGTAACGTTGGACAGTTCTAAAAACTGCATTTTTTTAATGTGCCTGTCTGGATGCAAATTATTGTAAATACCTCCTGATATGATCTCTGTTTATCACCACACCCCCTTAAAATTAAAATATCAATTCTCTCTGTTTCAGTAAGTATGCTATTTTCTTTTTTGCTTATTTCTGTCAGAATTTGACTTTCAGATGTCAAACTATTGATTACTTATTAGTAACTAGTTATTTGTTGCTCAGGTAAATACGGCTATCGGCTATGTTCGAATATCGCATTGGTATCCGTTTTCTAGGAAACTAGTAAATATAGGTATAACATATGGTTAACAAAAAATGCTTAGAATAGAGTCAGCAATTAAAATTAATAATAATATACAGGGTGTTCCATTGAAAAAAACATATCTATAATTTTCTACAACTTTGTGGGAGACCCTGTAGATTTTAATTTATCATAGATATGTAGATTTTTAACAGCCCTACAACTTTTATATGAAACATTTTTTGGCAACTCTTGTATATTTTGAGATAATCGACCGTTCATTAAAATAAATTTAAAAACCTGTAGAGAATAGTACAGGCAAATTAGATGTTGAGGTATAGAAAAGAATCTTAAGATTAACATACTAAAAGTCTATCCCGATCGCACGATTCCAAATATAAAAAATGGCTGCATCTTGTTTTTTTTTAATTTTATTTAATAACTTTTTTTATTCATTTACAAAAATTACGAAGACACTTTATTTTTAGAGCCTAAAAAGACGCATCTTTTGGTATTAGAAAAGTAATTATAGCTCTTAAACTTAAAAAGTTATAGTGTTTTAAGATAATGGTAAATTAAAAATAGAATAAAATTATGAGTCCAGATTAACTTAACTGAGATATTTTACTTTTTTAATTGTTTGTCGTTTAACGTGGAGAGCAACATTGGTTCTAAGCATTGTTATTGTAGCAATTTCGTTTCGATTTTTAAGTCTATTGGATGGGTATAGTCCTTTGTGTAATAGTTGTGAAGTGTTAAATAATCATTTGATTATTTTTATTTTGACGAAAGGCACCAATATTAAATAAAGCAGTAATACCACAATTATTATATTAAGTTTTTTGTCTATCACTTATCTTTAAGAATAAACTGTTTAAGTAATGACGTTGGTACGGGTACGCGTAACTTCGATATAGCTTCATTTAAAAAATGTTAAACCAAAATAAAAACAAATATGAATATTACAAGAGTAATCCAAAATTTTCAAAAAAAAAAAAAAAAAAAAAAAAAAAAAAATAATTTAAGTAGAATTCAAAACTAAATAGTTAGACATAACTTTTGATTTTAAAGAACTTTTCTTTTTAAGATTTTGTTACATTTTTTAAAATAAGGGTTCTTAAACAGTTTTCACTTTTTTGCCTGCCCTGTAAAGTTTAAGTGAAAGCTAATTAATCCTAATAAAGCAGTTTTAATATCTAAACAATAAGGCACTCTCAATCTTTTTCGATAAAATTTATATTTATATATTTTTTTCCTTTTACATTTAGGTATATATGATTTAAAATAAAAAAAAGCCTATTTCATATCTTTAAAATGGTATATTGTAAAAAATACTTAGGTTCATTTTAAACAAAATATGGTTAGCAAAGTGTCACACTACAACTTAATTTTTTGTTTTTGCATTTGGGTATACATGTTGCTAAATAAAAATAAAGGCTTATTTGTTTACCTAATTTAGTCGCAATTCAAAAATTTTCAATTTTAACATCTATTTCATCAGCTTTACTATCTTCTTCCAAAATCTTAGTTTTATCAGAGTTCTTGCAATTGATACGTAGCCACTTATTGAAGAACATAAAACAATTAATACCTAGCTTTCTGCAACCACAGTTTATCGCACATCCTTTCATACATCGACAAGCAAGAAAAATTTAATGGGAATTTCAAAAATACTTTTTATTTTAGAAAAAAGCAGTGGCGAACCATTTTTATTTTCTTGAAAACAAATATGGTACGGACGCCACTAGTATTTTCTTTTTATTATTCACATAGAAAATGTCTTTTGCTGCTTTAAAGCAAAAAAATATCAATTGAATATCTAGAGTGGTTTAAAAAAATATGATTAAGAAAATGATTTTTTTAATTACAATTAGAACACCCTGTATCTCTGACAGCAAGCGTTTCTGGACATATGTTTATATAGAAAACTAGGGCTTCTTTTTGAAGTAGAATATGCCACTGGAACTTAGTGTATTAATTTCGGAACATCCTGTAAAGGGTAAGTTGGAAAAGTATGTTTTATTTGCGATTTTTAAGAAAGTATTTTTTTCAACTTAGACATACCTTTTAATTCTAAACAAGAATTTCAAATAATATTTTGTTTGAAGTTTAAAAATAAAGGTGGTTCTCTTATGCTAAATTTCTAAAATTTGCATCTACCTTGCATTGCAATAAAAATAAATGGCGGGCATAAATATATTATATCAAATAATATAGTAATATCGGCCCCGTTGCCAGATTGTTTGCTACACTTATCTTTTTTCTGTCTATTTATTTTTACTGCCATAAAATGCTCAGGCTAAATTTAATAGGTCCAACAATTTTTAAAATTTTTATTTTTACTAGTTGCTAAATTATGAGAACACCACATTTTAGGTAAGAAGTTCAGATGCGCTCAAATATGTAAACCAAAACCTCTTAAGCTGCGTTTACAAATTTCGGATATGAAGGTTTCTGGGCAGGTAGAATTGAACAGTGATATTGTAATTATTGCCAGATTTTCCAGTTTTGCGCTACATATAATATTTTTGGTAATTTAAATGGAATGTCATATTTATTTGAATTGCAATAAAAGGAGCACGCTAACTGTAGTAAGATTCCAAATTTTTAAAATTTAATTTTTACCAGTTACCAAGATATGACAACACTGCAATTTTATGAAAATTTGCCAACAATGCTAATATCACTGATCAACTAAGTATGCATAAAACCCCAAATACCCAATTTTGTAAACACAGCTTTGGCGGTTTTAAAGATATTTGGGCGATAACGTACTTTTTGCTGAAAGTACAGTGTATCATATATCTCAGCAATAAATAAGACAGACTTTTTAAAATATAGAATCTTACTAAATTTAATACGCCGAATTTAATGCAATAAAAATAAAAGAGGTAACCCATTAAAAAAAAATGAAAAATCCGTAAAGCTTTATACCACAGATAACCTACATTTAGATCCGCAGTGGCAAGAAGCATTTTTCGGAATTTTACGACCTCGAATTCTTTTCGATAATGCGGATAGTTTGTTTGGCGCCAGCTTTTTTCTCAAAATTATATTTGTTCAAATTGGCGGGCAAATTACTTAAAAAGTTACTGACCAATCTTTCTTAAATTTTGCACACATTTTTTTAGCTTTCTATGTGAACCTACAAAATTCTGAAATTTTTTGAAAAAAATAATTTTCTCAAAGCAAAAACGATGGAAAAATTGAGCCAACAAGTCATTTCATTTAATTCAAACATTCTATTCCGCGAATTTATTGTTATTTTTTAAGCCTTTTTAGGTTCACCGATAAATTATGGCATAACTTAATATCCACAAAAAAATAGTTTTTGATTTTCAAATCACTAGAACCGATGGTAGAGTGTCCGCCAATTAAGACGTCTCTCACCGACCTTAGTAGAAGAAGTGAGCGTACAGCCGCCATTTTGAATAATTAATAAAAAAAAATCCTATAATATTTTAATATTTGAGTAAACTACATACCAATTTTTAAAAATATATGATGATCCTTTCATTAAAAAAAATAAAATAAAAAACAATGAATATTTAGGCACGTACAGGTATCTCCCCACTTAAACAAAAAAACTACAATAAACTTTATAGCACAAATTATCAGAATACTCAGATGCGAAAGAGCGGCGAAATACGCTTACTTGTTTTTATGACCTTGAGAAAGAATAAATGGAAAATCTGCACCAATGCATGGATCGTAATATCTTTAATTTGTAAAAGGTTAAACCGCAGCAAGGCGCTAAGGAGAGATAGACTTTTATAGTAATTAATTATGCCACTTTTTTTATGTGGGGAAAACGTGACAAAAGAATAATACACTATTTGAAAATTAATTTTTTCATTATTAAAATATATTACAAACTAAAAATTTTACCTATGCTTTGAAGGGTAAAGTATTGTTAGTAGATGTCACGTTTAGATCAATTTGTAATAAAATGTCTATACCTGGTTGCACAAAACATTTTAAAAAACGATTAAACTAATGGGGGTTTGGAATGTTTAACAAAACGCCATATTAAAAAAACGGTGTCTAAAAACTGCTTATTAAATTAATTAAAGTTATTTCGTTTTACTAGCTTAATTGTTTAATAAAAAGTTTTGTGTAACTGGAGATTAAAATAAAATAATTTAAAGCAGAGTAACAAGAGTTTCTAAAGAAACCCCGCAATCTTTTAAAGCAATGCAGATGTTGCCATAGTAATAGGAGTATGTTATTTTTTTTTGAATACTGAGAAAACACCTATTTTTTCTTTATTTGAAATATAGACTTTTAAATGGTAGTGCAGCTATAAATAAAAAAAAATAGTTTCCTTCCTTTAGGCACATGTCTAAGTATTTTGTAAAAACTTTATATTAATGTTAAATAGTTTTAAAAAGATATTGCTTTTTTAAGATTTATTTAATATTTACCTAATAAAATAATATTTTTTTGGAAGGTTCTCAGAATTCTCTGTATTTCCTAATGATAATGGCTTGAAAAATATTGTCGGCACGGTAGCGTTAAATAGACGTTTCACACAATTTATAATTCATCAGATTTTTTCCAAAAATCCTCTCTTCCAGCAGACTTAAGCCAGATCTTTGCGCTAAAAAATATGTTTTTAATATAGAAAAACCATCCACATAATTATCCATATATTTTTTTGTAAATAGAACTTACTACATCAAGAAAATACTTTTAATGCATTTTTATATTAAAAAGTATTATGGTTACGTGAACATTGATGTGCCCGATATTATCTATAGCCTGCACATCAACATGTATGGACTAATTAAAAATAACTTTACAAAATGTCAAATTTATATTTACCTCAAGTGGTCCTTTAGGAATCTTAAAAGTGATTTTCCGCTTCCGGTACAGTATAAATATACACATTTATACCCCACATTAAACGGTAAAAAAATTAAGAAGAGACTATACTAACACTTTAATAATAATAAAAATTAAAGTTCACAAACAACTAAACACAATTAACTAACTTATGCTCACGTTCTATACCAACAAAAATATGGAACTAACTGATACCTAGATGAGCATTGGGTCACGTACCAAATCGTGGGGTGTATATCCACCACGCAGTGGGAGGGACCATAGTGGTGAGAGATTTAAACGAACACGCTTAGTTTCGCATCTGGGTATTCTGATAATTTGTGTTTATAGTGTGAACAAAGAACTATTTTTCTAAACCCACCCTGTTCCTAGTAACTGAGTATGCAAATTCAAAACTGCAGAATATTCATTGTCCTAATGCTTAGAATGGTACTTGTATCTAATCATCAGCTCAAAGAGTAAATAAAAAATAATAAACGCCAGTAATGTGTCCTTTTCCCTCGTAAAACCAAGTTGCCAGTCAATCAATCAATCAATCAAACTTTATTGAAAATCCAACAGCTCTACAATATTTTTCTTAAAACTATTACAGGACATTTTTGTACTAATTTTAATTTTCGCAGCAAGAGGAATAATAGGATTAAAATGACAAACTATACATCCATAATAAAAAACTATGTACACAAAGTGGCAGTAGACAGAAATGATAAAATTAAAATTAAAATTGTCATAAAATTTTAAAATAAATACACAAAATCTTTATTAAAGTTATAACAAAAATAAAAACAACCAACTATATATTCCTAAAAAAAAAAACATACACAATGTGGTACTATAAATTATAAATAACAATTAGAAGTAATATAGTCATAAATTTAATTTTTTTAAAAATATACAAAAACATACAATCCTATACTAAATTCCAAACACAACAATAACACAATCATAACAAACATCTTTTTAAAATTCCGTTTCTATTCTCATCCAGTATTTCAAAATGAAAATAGTGTTCTCAATAAATTGAGGTAGGTTTAAGTCCTACTTTATTCAGGTTGGATAATTGAGAATATTGCAAAGTTCCCCTAATTTTTTTCCGTGTAAGAAGGAACACTCTCATAGACAGTCATATCATACAGAGTAAGGATTTAACAAAAACAGTCTGCGGTGCGCATTTCTATCTGCCTTACACACGAGTCTAATTGCTCGCATCTGCAGCAAAAATATAATATTACAGCTGGCAAGGGTTGTACATCCCCACAAAGCAATTTATTTGTATGAAATAATGATGTTTTTTAATCACATTAAATTTGTCAATGATATTGAACTTATCGGTAGCAACATTTAATTCAGTCTTTCTTAAAATTGAACAATAGCGACATATACTTATATTATTATTGAATTATTGGAATGGGCAAATAGTGCCAGCAGTATTAAGGGAAAAACCCTATTTTATTACTGCTAAACCTTAACCCGTCTATGTGAAGAAGTGTTATTGGTCAGCATGACATGCATGTATTATTTTTAACCTAAAACTGGGATATACATATTTATACAATGGCATTGCATATCACTGTGATTTTTCCATGAATTATAGAGTGTTTGTTAGAGTATGCATAGAACATCTTTAGGTATGAGATTTTAGTCTTAAAGTTATATTAAGTTTCTATTTTGCTTTGAAATTATTTTCTGTATTGTATTATTTAATTTTATATAGTTTATATTATAGTTATATTTGTAGTCCTGTTAATGGTTGTCTGATGGGCTTGTAATAAATAAATAAATATTATTCGATTTTATTTATAGTCTATTTTATTTATTTGTTTTGTATAGTTACAAATGAAGAAGTTTTAACTTTTTTAGTATATTTTAAAGACAAAATTTAAAAATAAACAAAAATTACTTTAACCCTTAACCTCATTTCGTTTTCAAATGTCAAAATAAGGAAGGGAAACAATCGACTATATTTTGGCACAAATAAAGTCTAGCAATAGAGAATTATTACAAGTTGCCTTTTTAAGCTCGGGTATTATTAATACCGGCCTTATTTAAATAGTGCTTGTACCCATAGATAGATAGATAGATAGATAGATAGATAGATAGATACATAGATATTCTTTATTTGCTCAATAACTTATAGTACATAGATATATACATATGGTGACATATACATATACTTGCACTGACGTTTTAGCATCGTCAACAAATTACAATAAAATTTAAATATTTAATTAATAGTTACAAAAATATTAAAATATAAAATAAAATAATTAAAATGTAACATAAGGTAAATTGTACACATAATAAATTATATCACAGAATAAAATTCCATGAAGTAACTACAATCCATTATTAAAATTAAACTCATAGTATTAATTATAATTTAGAGTTATTGCAAATCATGTTAACATTACCATTAACCTAAAAAAGGGGAAACATTTTTAGTTGTTTTTCTTTATTGTTTTGTGTTGTAAGGTTTTGTTTTACATAATAAAAGAAATACATTTGAAAAAGCAAGGTTTTAAGTATTTTTACTTCTAAAAACTGTTTGATTTTGTGCTCGGCAGCCGATCGGTTTACACGAACAGTTCCGAAGTTAAAATAAGACCAAAACAGAGATAAGAATGAGACGAGCAAGTAAATGTAAATAAATTATCCGAAAGGAGATAGCTGCTGGGCCTTCCTTGTCTGTCTTCAAGGAAGGTAAACGCAGATGGCGTGTGAGTCGACGTTATCGTTTGCCCTTAATATTAGGTACTTGTTTTTGTTTCATATATTAATATAAAATATTGGGGGTTTAGTTCAATAATTACACACATCTAATTAAAAATGTCATTTATTTGGTTTTCATAAAGATTTTCTCTTACAGATAACCATGTCAATATTACCTTAAATTATCTGTTGAAAAGCATAAATTTGATATATACACTGTGATCACTAATAAAAGTCAATATTCAAAGTCCAATTAAAGGTAAAAAACCACGAAACACACAATAAATCACAACGTAAAAAAATGTAAACAATCTGTTTAAACAAATCGGCCATTAAAAATATCAAACACAAATATCGAATAACATTTCGGCGTGACTGCCTGCAGCAGGGTTGTCAAGTTAAAAATATTTGATTCTTGGTACCTATATAGTATAATCAGGTTTTAGCCAAAGAAAAACATTAAAGTTTACATGCAGAAATTGTAAACAACTTGGCAACCATGAAAAGGCGATGATTGCACCCTCTGCAATTATCTCCCATGATAAATGACAGAGACATAGTTATAGGAACTTGCGTTAAACCAGAGAGATAAAACGTAATAGACAAATTTCCAGGACCAGTAACGGGTCTCATTCTTGTCTCTGACCAAAATAAGGCACGATCTAAAACCGACATTAATAAAGCCAAACACTATCCTTATTAAGGGAGTCCATATCCCACCATACATCTGCGCAAGCTCAGATATCAAAATAGGGCCGGTATTATTAGTGCCTGGCCTTATTTTACTGTGCAATATTTCTCTAGTAACTTTAATAAAGTTTCTCCTATTTAAGACTACTACTGAGGATGCTTAATGTCAAAAGACTGCTGAATTTATTATGTATATAAAGTCCAATAATTCCCTATTATCGAGAGTCACACCCCAGTACCTCATAAGTCACATTTAAATAATTAATTGGTAGTTATATAGAAACCGGCCGCAACTCCAATTTTAATCAAATTTGGTATTTAAACTAACCTCATTTTCACTTTTAGCTTCAAGGCATTTGAAGGATTAAAAAGAGGATTTGTGGGGTGTCTCATTTTTGTTACGGTCCTTAGGCTGGTTCTTTCTCCAATCTCAATGTTGTAGAGAGCTTGTCTGCGGGCATTACACAGAAGTACATGGCTATATTCAATTATCGGTCTACATATCATAGTGTATATATGAGGGTTGCAGTCTGAATATTGATTCCCTGGTCTTTGTAAGCCAGTAATCGAAAATGTTTTGCTCTGGAGAGCACTATCTTCTTGACATCTTGTGTGTGTAATTTAAATTCAGTTTTTAGTCCAATATTATTTCCAAATATTTGCATGAGTTAGTGGGATGTAAAACATGATTAAACATTGTGACTGTAGGCAATGCATTAGAAATTTTGTGAAGGAATATCATGAAATTAGATTTATGTGGGTTTGGCTTAGTGCACCACTTTTGCATCCAGTGACTAGTGGTGTTACACAAATTTTGAATGTTAGCTACAGTCCTTTTTAGTTTATTATCGTGGGAGATAATGGTGGTGTCATCAGCAAATTAAAGTATATATGAATTTGGGTTACTGAAATTTGGATCAGCAAAACTGTGATTGTACATGTCGTGGCAAAAGATGTTGTAAAGAAGTGGTGATAGTGGAGAGCCCTGATTTAGTCCTTGTTCGGGTATGAAACTTTCAGAATAAGAGTTGTTTACACATGTTCTTAGCTTCCGGTTTGAAAGGTAGTTTTTAAGAGATATATTAGATATTTGGAACAGTTAAGTTTGTTTAGTTTGTAAAGCAACCCATTATGCCAAGTACTATTAAAGTCTTTTTGTATGTCTAAGAAAAAAACAGCTGAATATTTATTTTCTTTGTAAGATGTTTGGACATTTGAAGTGAGTACTGCTAAAGGATAAATGGTGGATACTGTGTTCTTGAAGCCAAATTGGTAACATGGTATGTTGTGACCTAATAAAAATTCAGTCTGTTATCACTTCAAAATGTTTTCCTATTACCGAGAGCAGCGTAATCGGGCGTTAATTAGATGCTATAGCAGCGTCTGTATTTGGTTTGGAAATAGTTATAATAGTGCCCTCTTTCCATTCTAAAGGAAAATATAAAGATTTAAGACAAAAATTAAACAACTGCATTTAATATAAATGCACTCGTATGTCCAGTTTACGAAAGTTTTCTGGGTATATTATCGGCACCTAGTGATGTATTACGGCGTACCGATAATATACCCAGAAATATATTGATTATATTCAGTCTTCTTGTTTATAGACGGGCTTAGTTATATGTTGTTATTGCTTCAATATTCAAAAAATTATAAAAATACTCCGATTATACGATTTGTGACAGCAAATAAAGCTTTAAAATTACATAATCTAATAATTATCTTTTACTCTGTTTTCAAAATAACACTTACGGTTTCTAACAGCAATAAGAGAAGGAGTTGAGTTTTTAACCATAATGAAGTTAACTTCTTGGAGAGAACAAGTGAATTCATCCTTTATATCCAAAAGTTCCCTAATTATCAAAATTTTGGTTAACCACTAACCTAACCACAAATTATGTCACAAATGACAAGTATGTTTATTTATTGGGAGTGACTCCTGCACGGTCCGACCGTGTTAAATTATTTTATACCTGCACGGTCTGATTTCGTTGGTCTGATTTTAGATATTTATTTGGGTTTGTTTAGGGTTTTACTCGACGGGACCTTACCCAAAAAATTGTTTTTTGATTTTGGTTAAACATGGTACCTAAAAATTGAAGGTGTCGCCTTTTATTTACTTTTGTGTGATTGAGTGAGAAAATAAATGTTGTTTTGGGCATAGCGAAAAGCCACGCATTTACTGACATTGAAGCAACAAAGTCGTTTTTGAAAAATTTCGTACTTTTTTAATTTTTTTAATTACTGCAATAAAAATGCATAAAAAAAAATTAAAACATTTGTTTGAATTTTTGAAAAATCGTTATCCTTGCAACCCTCGTTTTACACTAAGCCTTTCGCCGGACAGGTGATAAACGCCACGAAGTCTTTTGAGTTTGCTGACTTTCCGCGTTCTCTACGTGCAAAACGTCTTACAAAAATCCATACTCCCGGCTTGCGCTATTGTGAAAGGCAATAAGTCTTTTTCAAATTTTCTATCGAATAAGACAAAAAATGGCTTTATGAAATAAATCGAAACTTTAGTAGGCATATTAAAACCGTAAAGGCATACTTAACATTATTGGTTTTCTCGATATTTTCAATTTAGCGGTTGATTATCACAAAAGCCAGAAAATGTCATTTCTCTCTTGAAGAACCCAAACAGTTTCTAAAAACAAATTTTTTGGTATTCATGCGGATACACGTTGCTTGAAAAAATTTTCATCGCAAGATCTCAAAACTAGATACTCAAGCTTTAAAATGTTTTTTAAATTTCAATACATGCACTTTTAAACGAATATCCAGCCAATTAAAAAACCTACAAAAATTTGAATTTCTTTTTGTATCCTTTAGTTTTTCCAAGTAGTGTAAGTTTAAATGTACATTTTTGTATCACTGTAGAAAATAAAGACAAAGATGCAAAAATTGTTGAATTGCAAGGTTCTTATTTTATTGACCTCGTGAATATTAGTATACTTAATTACATGGAAATATATTCCTTTATCAAAATGCTGTGTTCAAATAAAGGTACTCTCTTTAGTCTAGTTAATTTTATTTATGCCCGTTGGTGTGTGTTTTGACATCCGCTGCTAAAGGTTTTCATTAGTACAACATGGAAATATACAAAATTTACTTCTATTCGCTAATGTAAATAAAGAAATGATATGAAATAAGGATATTATATTAAGGTGACCATTACCATGGCATTACCATATTTGTAAGGGGAGAAAAGGAGGACATATTTATGGTTTTTTATGTTTCTTCTGTTAATACAA